>PVJI01024575.1:0-21718 GCA_004026765.1 Micronycteris hirsuta
AGTCCCCTTTCAAAGTAGGCACCTTGGGATTGCCATCAGTTGCCCAGTCGTTATTTTCCTGAATCTCACTGATGGCCTGAAATCTCTTTCCTTTCAAAGGTGATTTTAGTTTTGGGAAAAGCCAGAAGTCACGAGGTGCCAAATCTGGGCTGTAGGGAGGCTGAGTCACCTGGGGGATTTGATGTTTCACAAAAAAACTGCACAAGACATGATGCTTGAGTAGGTGCATTGTTGTGATGAAGCTGCCAATCATCAGTTGCCCATAGCTGCGGCCTTTTGAATCAGAATAGTTTCCATGGAGGAATGTTCAAGCTTAACACAACATTTGATGCAGATTCATTGCTCTACTTGCTCAGGCATTTTGAATGCAGCAGTCACACAGTACACATGCTGACTCAACAGTGTCTACTTCCCCCACTGACTGACTAGTACAGTGAAGTCGTCATTGTTTACACATGTGCATTCCAGTCCACTCTGCTTGGCGGCTAGGTTACGTTGATGTTGCACAAACTGTTTTTATTATATTAACAATGGTAGACTTTTTCCAGACAGACCTTGTATTATTAAATGACATGTTTATTTTCTTTATCCCTAAAGCAATCTATTCTGAAAGTTAAATGATTTTAATCATAATGACAAACTACTAAAACAACAAAATAATTCCATATATGTGTGATGTCTCTATACTATATACACTCATATTGAGATAAAGAAATTATATATGGAATAATGAAATAATCTTCCTTCTGATACTATATACTAAGACACTGCTGGCTTAATAAAGAAATCTTTGTAACTTACCAGTCTGAAAAATAATTTGTGTATGAGAGCATGAACATCTCATTTCTACTAAATATTTTATATATTTACAAGGAAAGAAAAAGAATAAGAAGATAACATATTTGACAATTTAGTACATTATTACTATAGACACACCAGCACGCACCTACCAAAGAAAACTGACTCTACAAATTTTCTAAGAGAATTTTCAAAGAAAATGGGCATCATGCAAAGCCAAACACTGTATATTTCCAGCACAAGCTGGTCAGGGGCACTATTACATCAATACACACCTTGTATATCAGAGCTTAATAATGCTTATATAATGAGATTTTTGCAAAAGTAAATCAAAATTGGGTTTATACCAAATTACATTGGCTCAGGCACTTATTTACTATGTAGAATCAAAAAGTTTAGTTTATGTATAAATGACTTCTCCATGAAAAAAATTATTTGATGCAAAAAATAAAGCTAGTACAACAACAACAAAACAATTCTGATGAAGTAACCCATGATTTCCGAAAGACAGAACCAGAATTCCTAGAACTGATGAGCTTCCTTCATCAATTTGATGGCCTAAATGCAATACACTGGCACTGTGCTAGATGCGAAGATTATATAGTTAACGAACTCCTAGATTATTATGAAAAATAGAAATCCAACAAATAAGACCAAACATAGTAAATAATGTAATCCAATTACACTGGAAAGCAGAAAACAACCACCCAACCTTAGAGGGCCATACTGGGGTTAAACTGGCACTGCCAAATTTCAAGAGCCTCATTTGTACAGAAATCAATAGTTGATACCTTATTTTGACACGTATAATGCATACTTTTTTGTCCAAATTTTTGAGGGAAAAATAAGGATGTGCATTATGCATGGATAGTACTAATTCTGTATCTACATAAATGTTTTTAATTTTTTAATTCATGCTTATGTGTTAAAGTATAACTCTAGAAAGCGATAATGATATCCGTATGCAAAGTAATACCCTAGAATAAGCGAATTGGTTTTGTTTCTAAACAGAAATAAATAAAAAATTGAATTAAAAAATTAAAACGGAAGATTTTTTTCCCTGAAAGTTTGGGCCAAAAACACGGGTGCGCATTATGCATGGGAGCACCTTATACACAGCAAAATATGGTAGTTTGAGAAACTACCCACATTCAACATAGTTCTCGCACTGCTTTACTTTTTCAGTGACATAACAGAAGTGGACGTCAGATCAATCATGTTGCCAGGGCACATCCACATACTTTCCCAAGCACACTAAGTGCTAGATATTTGCTCATTCTTCCATTCAACAAATACTGATAAATTTTTATATACAAGTGTTTTAGAGCTATAGTGGTTAACAAGACACAGTCTCTGCTCAAATGAAACCTATCTTCTAGTAGTTGAGACAATAGTAAACAAGTAAATAAAGAATTAATTCCAGATAGTGATACATACTATAAGGATGATGGCCGGGTATTTAGGTAGGATGGTCAGAGAAGGCTTTTTTCACCTAAGCAGAAATCTATAGCCATTTAGTCAAGAAAGAGTAAGCGTACGGCCCTTGCAAAGAAAACATTTTTAACATGTGTAAGCAAAAAAGGCCAGCATAGATGAAACAGAACTGATAATGGAGGAAATGAGAGGACATAAAGTATTAGGAAAAGGGCAACTCAGGTAGGGTCATGTAAGAAATGATAAAGACTTTGGAGTTTGTTCTAAATGTGATAGGAAGCCACAGGAGAATTTTTTCAAGTTTGGGGAAATATATGATTTGATTTGTTTCAATAAGAGAATTATTGCTATCAAATGGACAATAGACTATATGTTGCAATGATGAAATTAATAATTAGGACATATTATAGTAGTAAAGAAAAATGATGGTAGTGCAGACTGAAATAGCAACAATATAGGTTATGTGGAAGTAACAGAAAATGTATTTTTAAAAGAAATTCTTAAAGCATTATAAAACAAAACAAAAAACCAATAATGTAAGAAAAATGCTAAGAAATCCATGGAAAACAGAAACTAGATGCAATTAGACTGAAACAAAATTATAGCCCAGAGCAGATGGTAGGAAGATAACTGAAAGATGAGGTTGTTTCCAGGTCTGTTTTAAGCACAGAGGCAAGGGATAACAAGAAACAGGAAGTGCCAAAGGGCAACAATCTGAATAAGAGGGGTGGGACCTGATTCAGTCCAAGTAGTCAAGCCCTCTCCCATCTCCTACATTTGATAAGCGTAAGACTTGAGAGGTTTCTGCCCCTAAAGTAGAGTATGTGAGGTGGGTGTATCTGAGTCAGAATCCACTGTACCCAAGAGACAGATCAGAGGCCGGTCTAGCTAATTAACACACAGGAAAGAGCAGTTGTGCTCAAAGGATTAAGACGCCTCACCAGACACCTTACCTTACATGTCTATTACTATTAGAGAAGAGACATTAAATAGAAATTATATCCACAATTGGGTAGGGCAGTTTATCATGCATTATGCATCTATATGGGCATATCAGTTATTTAAAATTATTGTTTGTTCTGAATAGACTGCCATCTGTTCTGGTTGGTTGAGATTTATGGCATACTCATTATCAAATATTTTGAGTATCATTCCTCCATAAAGGCACACACAAATTATAATAAAATGAAAGGGCTCTGGTTCTGGATTAAGACACAATACACCTTAAATGCTGTGACTGCCACCCTGAATGTAAATGAAATACCCTGGAAAGGATGGAGCAGCAGTCTGAGGACTCTGAAAAATAAATAGTAGCAGGCAAACTGTGGAAGGAAACCAGACTTGAAGGACAACAAACTCAGTGGTGCATTTCCTGTTGTTTCTTATGTCCTCAAATTTCCAGCCTAAACTCAAAGGAAATCCAAATCCTGGAACTGCACACCAGGGACAAACAGACAGATCCAACACAATCTTCTCTTCTGGTTAGAGTATGAGTAAGGTGGGGGAGGGGGACTGTATGTGGGACACAGAGAATGGCAGAATTCCCTGTTTTTTTCCCTTTTTACCTTTCTCTTCCAGGTCTGCCCCCAGGTAACCCTGTTTTACTTCTGGCAGCTGCAGCTGAGGGAGTACTTAAATCTCCAAGGAAGGGGAATCCTCTCTGCTAGAGGACCAGTGGTATGAGGAAATGTGATAAAATTGCAAGGAAAAATAGATAAATCCACATTTACAATCTGAGATTTCAATATTCTTCTCCTAATAACTGACAGAAGATAGAAAATCAGCAAGGAAACAGAAGACTTGAACAACACTATCAACTTGACCAGACTGACATTTATAGAACCTTCCATCCTCGAAGAACATAATACATATTTTTCTTTAAGTGCACACAACATTTAAGACAGATCATTTCATGGGCCATTATTCGGGTATCAATAAAAAATCATTCAACTCAAAGAATGGGTGTTTTTCGACCACAGTGAAATTCAAATAGAAATCAGTAGGAGAAAGACATTTGGAAAATTCTCAAATGCTTGGAAACTACATCAACGCATTTCTGAGTAACACCCAGTTTAAAAAAGAAATCAAAGGGGAAATTAGACACTACTTTGAACTAAATAAAAATGAAAACACTACTCATCAAAGTATGTGAAATGAAGCTAAAGCAATTCATAGAAGGAACTTTATAGCACTAAAATTCCTATATTAGAAAAGAAAGTTCGTATATCAATGGCCTCTGCTTCTACATTAAGAAACCACTAAAAGAGAAAATTAAACCCAAAATGGGCAGAAGACAGGAAATAATAAAGCAGAAATCAATAAAATAGAAAATAGGAAAGCAATACAGAAAATAAAGGAAAACGGAAATAGATTTTTTGAGACCAATAAAATTGATATACCTGTATTTAGAATAAGCAGGACAATAATATAGAATACCCAAATTTCCAGTATCAGGAATGAAAGAGGTGATATCACTACAGCTTCTATAGATTCTAAAAGATCACTCAGGAAGAATAGATAATTCAAATAGTTCTATATTTATTAAAGAAATTCAATTTGTATTTTAAAACTTTTCCACAAAGAAGCATGAAGTAACAGCAATTCTATACAAAATATTCCAGGAAATTGAAAAGGAGGAAATACTCCTCGACTTTCAACTAATTCTATTAGGCCAGCATTCCCCTGCTACTAAAAGTCAGACAGACATCATAAGACAAGAAAACTAAAGATCAATATTCCACATGAACACAGATGCAAAAATAATTAAAATTGTTTTAGCAAATAAAATCTAGCAACTGTACAAAAACAGGCCACACAGGCTGGATCTGCTCACCCTGCTTTAAAGCACTGCTTCCTAACCACAATGGTCTGAATCAAATAATGAAAATTTTACACCAAAGTAGACTAGACAGACAAGGTTTACTACTGGAGGTGAACGACCTGGACATCAGCTACCCCACACCCTGCCCCAAGGACTGGACTTATTCTAACATCTCCTTTCCTACACATTGTTTTCCATTGAGTTTACAATTTTTTTCACTTATTATTTTATGTATTTATCACCAATTCAAACCTGAGCCTTTTGTCTAAAACTTTTCTAAGGATAATTAAATGTATCAGGTGTCTATCAATCTCATTTCCTGAGGATGTCTTCTAACCTACTCGAATCTGGTCTGGTTGCCCTCTGTCCCTGTCTTTTCATTGTCATCCTGAAGATTTCTTCACTTTCTCCTTCGTTAAATTTCCCATTTTCTGTAACCCATTTCTTTTTATTTGGCTGTCTTTCTCATTCTGATGGATCACATCCTCCAACACATTCCTAGAAAAGAGTACAAGGCAGGCAGGGGAAAAAAGCCTTACGTCTTAAAATATCTTTTTTTTTTTTAAAAAGCTTTTTTTATTTATTTATTTTTAGAGAAAGGGGAAGGGAGAAAGAGAGGGAGAGAAACAGCAGTGTATGGTTGTCTCTCACATGGCCCTCACTGGGGACCTGGCTTGCAACCCAGGCATGTGCCCTGACTGGGAATCGAACCGGGACCCTCTGGTTCCCAGCCCGTGCTCAATCCACTGAGCTACACCAGCCAGGGCTTTAAAATATCTTTTTTTAATATCTGATTAATAGTTTCAATACATATAAAACACTAAGGTTGAAATTATTCTCATTCAAAACTTTGAAAGTGATGTTCCATTTTTCATTCGGTTTCTAATGCTACCACTGAGATGTCCAAAGCCAATGGATTCTTCTTACTATGTACATGACAAGTTTTTTCCTCTCTGGAAGGATGAAAGATCTATTTGGCCCAGGAATTTGAAATTTCACCACAATGTGTCTTTGTTTGTGTTTACATCCACCCACTGTACTAACACTCAGTAAGCTTTTCAACCAGGAACCTCAAGTGCACAAAAATTTCCTTGAACCATTTGTTGATTATTTCTTCCCTATTTTCTCTGTTCTTTCTTTTTCTAACAACTATCATTTAAATACTGAAATTCCTGGACTGGTCCTGTAAGTTTCTTAACACTCCTCACTTCTTTTCTATAATCTTTGTCTTTTGTGCAACTTTTTCAGAGAGTTCTTCAACATTAATTTTCTAATACTTCTACAAAGCTTTTGCTCTCTGCTGTCAGAATTTTAATGTTGAAAGCCTCTTTTAAAGATCAGAATATTATTCTTTTATATTATCTCCTTCTTGTTTCATGGCTATATTATTTTCTCTTATTTCCCTGAGGATGTTAATAATGGTTCTACTACTTCCCTCTGCAAAATTTCTGTTCTACATCTTTCACACATTAGAGGATTTCTTTAAATATCTAATAATCTTTGTTTAGCTGCTTATACTTAGGATATAAGAGGGCTCAAAGGCTGATTGGGAGCTTTGATACATGGAGTGATCTAGCTGAGCTGTTTATTTATGTAGTCTCTGGTGACTACATTTATGTGTCTTTTTTTTTAAGCCAGTTTCCTCAAAATGACTAATAAGTTAAAATTTCCAAATCAACCTGCAAAAAACTATTTTATAAAAGTAATACAACTCTAAAACTTGTGAAGAACAAAGCTGAAGAAAAAAGGATCAGGATTATGGAATATAGGAGACAGGAGCTTTTAGAGGATTAACATACCACACATTTGTATATATAAGCTTTGTTTTATTGGTAAGTAAAGTGTCTCTAAAACCAAACAGTAATGACTGCCTAAAATTTTGTACTATATTCATGATTTTAGGCTCTCAATTCTCATTCTCTTAAGAGATCATTGCGTTCATTCGACAATATTTTTTTTTAAAGATTTTATTTTTATTTATTTTTAGAGAGAGGGGAAGGGAGGGAGAGAGGGAGAGAAACAGCAATGTGTGGTTGCCTTTCACATGGCCCTCATGGGGACCTGGCCTGCAACCCAGGCATGTGCCCTGACTGGGAATCGAACCGGGACCCTCTGGTTCCCAGCCCGTGCTCAGTCCACTGAGCTACACCAGCCAGGGCTCATTCAACAATATTTTCACAGTAACTACTCTACACCAGGAGTTCAGACAAAAATCTCTGCAATCGTGGAACATTCATTCCAGTTTTGGACAGAAAAAATAAAATAAATACAAAGGTGATAAGTACAATAAATAAAAAGAAAAAGCTAGTCATGTAATTTTAAACAAGGTAATTAAGGGAAGACCTATCTGAAAATTTCACTGATACACAGTATTTTTACCTTGTTTGGAAGCTGACATTTCAAAAAAACAATTAAGAGCTTATGATAAATTTTAAACAAAAAAGGAAAATAAGAAGATCCTCATTCAAAACAGTAATTATAAACAAAAGCCAATTCTTCTAAGAGCTAAGACTACAAAGATGGCACTGATGAAATTTTAAAAAGCCACTGTGATGATACTCCAACAAATGTCACTGTTAAAAATTTAGTGAAACTTCTAGTTATATTCTGAAAAGTGATATCTAAACATACACAATGCTCCAAAATTACTTAAAACCTTAATATCATTTAAAAAGTGACATGAGACTATTCTTCATTTTCTTTTAGCTTGAACAAATGATATCATATGATCTTTAAGACTGTAACATTTAAAGCCCTAAGTTTAAAACCATAGCTAAACTAGACCCAGTGAAAACCCCAGTCCTCAGATCAAGTACTAGGAAGGTTTGGCTGATATCTTCTTTTTAATATAATAATCAATTCAACGAAAATTTACCTTGCCCAGAGCGGCTTTGGCGTGAGTCTACACTTGACTGTCTTCGATCTGGTGGTTCCTCGCTCCCTCCATCTGCGTAAAATGAGAAAAAGCATAAGTAAATAGATATTCTCTGATTCTGTCTATATCTTAAAATTAGTATATCATTTGTTTTCATTTCTTATAATTTCAATCATTAAAATATTTGAGGATATTTCCTATAAACCAAAGGTTCTTACCCTTAGATTTTTTTGTGGAGATAGTTTACCTTCCCCTCTTAAAGGGTGTTCTTTGCTTATCCACATACATATACACTCTACTTTGCATAAAATGAAACAATGTTATCAACTCTGAAGTTTATTCACAGAATTCCAGGTTTTTTAAAAAAGATTTTATTTATTTTTAGAGAGAGGGGAAGAGAAGAAGAAAGAGACGGAAACATCAACGTGTGAGAGAAACAACCACTGGTGGCCTCTTGCAAGCCCCCAACCAAAGAACTGGCCCACAACCCAGAAATGTGCCGTGACAGAGAATCAAGCCTGTGACCTTTTGGTTTGAGGGACGACGCCCAACTCACTAAGCCACACCAGTCAGGGCTAGAATTCCAGTTTAGAAGCCTTGATTCAAACCAATGTCTAAACTAATTATAGCTGCTTATTTTTCTAAAGTATGTCAAATAATAAAAATTACATTTACATGTTTTATGAGTGTTAAGAAAATTACATAATACATAAAAGAGCAGTATAAATCAGAATCTGAAAAATTCAGAAAGGAGGCAGAAACCAAGAAAGTATGAGAAATAAAACAAAAATAATTTCAGTATGAAGCCTAAACTGTAAAAAAACAACAGCAAATATACATAAAAGATCTTAAAGAAACAGAAGGTAAAAGGATAGGAAAACTTGAAAATTTTTTTTTAAAAAGGAAGAAATTTTAAAAATTGCAAGAAGGTGACAAATATTGGAAACAGGCAAAGGGGATCCAGCGTATGGATAAAAATAGGAGTCCCTAAAGAAGAAAACCAAAGTGAGAAAACAGACAAATATAAAAACTAGAATTTAAGAACGTTTTCCAGAAAAAAAGTGTCTATGTATGTGTCATATATATACACACACATATATAATTATATGTCCGTGTAAGTACAGGTCTACATACCCACACAAACATATACATACATGCACATATATATAAAATTACGTATTACAAGAGTACCATGTGTACTTGAGATAATCAGCTTACATCAATGCACCAAGATATTTCCTACTAAAATTACTGTACTTCAAAGAAAAAAGAAAAAAAAATCCCTTGGGCATTTAGGCAAGGATATCACATGATTTTTACGAAAAAATACAAAAAGAAAATGGAATAATGTATTTAAAATAAAGAAAAAATTTGAGACAAAGATTTCATATCCAGTTAAATTTACCTTTAAGTATAAAGAATAAAGACAAACAACATCAAAGAATTTAGGGAATACTGCTGCATGTGGAATATTTGAGATTTTCCTGCCTATGTTCTCTTCTAGGACTTTTATGGTGTCGCAACTTGTATTTCAGTCTTTTATCCACCTTGAATTTATTTCTGTGTGGTGTAAGTTGGTGATCAAGTTTCATTGTTTTGCATGTAGCTGTCCAGATCTCCCAACATCATTTGTTGAAGAGGCTATTTTTACTCCATTTTATACTTCTGTCCCCTTTGTCAAATATTAATTGACCACAGAGACTTGGGTTTATTTCTGGGCTCTCTATCCTGTTCCATTGGTCTATGTGTCTGTTCTTATGCCAGTGCCATACTGTTTTGATTACAGTAGTCTTGTAATATAATTTTATATCAGGTATTGTGATCCTTCCTATTTTGTTCTTCTTTCTCAAAATTGCTGTGGCTAATTGGGGTCATTTATGGTACCGTATAAATTTTCCCACAGCAATATTTTCACCAATATATCCCCTAGAGCAAGGGACATAAAGGAAAGAATAAACAAATGGGACCTCATCAAATTAAAAAGCTTCTGCACAGCTAAAGAAAACCATCAGCACAATGAAAAGGGAACCAACCATATGGGAAAATATATTTGCAAATGATACCTTGGACAAGGGTTTGATTTCCAAAATACATAAAGAACTCACACAAGTACACTCCAGGAAGACAAACAATCCAATTAAAAAATGGACAAAGGGCCTTTTCCAAGGAGGATATACAGAGGGCCCAGAGACACATGAAAGGATGCTCAGCATCACTAACCATCAGAGAGATGCAAATTAAAACTGCAATGAGATACCACTTCACACTGGTCAGAGTGGCCATCATAAATGAATCAACAAACAAGTGCTGGAGAGGCTGTGGAGAAAAGGGAACCCTAGTGTACTGTTGGTGGGAATGCAGACTGGTGAAGCCACTGTGGAAAACAGTATGGAATGTCCTCAGAAAACTAAAAATGGAACTGCCTTTTGAACCAGCAATCCCACTGCTGGGATTATGCCCCAAGAATCCTGAAACACCAATTCAAAAGAACTTATGCACCCCAATGTTCACAGCAGCACAATTTACAACAGCTAAGTGAAGGAAGCAACCTAAGTGCCCACCAGTAAATGAGTGGATCAAAAAACTGTGGCACATTTACATAATGGAATACTAAGCAGCAGAAAAGAGCTCCTACCCTTCACAACAGCATGAATGGAACTGGAGAGCATTGTGCTAAGTGAAATAAGCCAGGTGGTGAAAGACAAATACCATATAATCTCACCTATAAGCGGAACCTAATCAATAAAACAAACAAGCAAGGTAAATATAACCAGAGACACTGAAATAAAGAACAAACTGACAGTAACCAGAGGGGAGGGGAGAGAGGGTTAATGGGGGAAAATAAGGGAGGAGACATCAAGGAACATGTATAAAGGACACATAGACAAAGCCAAAGGAGGTAGGTTCAACGGTGGGAGGTGGGGATGTGTGGGGCAGGGGGGCAAGGTGGGGTGAAAATGAAGACAACTGTACTTGAAAAACAATAAAAAAGTATATAAAAAAAGAATTTAGGGAATATTGTTCTCATGATCTTTTCCTAGTTCTCACAGAAAACTAACATTGGGCATCCAAAGTGACTAGTAATAACCATTAAATATACGTATTTAACCATTAAATATAACTATTATTTCTTACATTGATTGTAGAAGTAAAACTAAATGAGGGTTTTAAAACAGAGAGATTATAGAATGCAATGTCTGTAAGATCTGATGATGTAGATACAGTACAACCATAAACAAATGGAGGATGAAATGAAGAAAGCATAGGCAAACTAAAAACATTAATTCAGTTCAGTAATCAAAATTGGTGGTGTTAATGTTCGCAGACCATTGTATTTATAAATAGGGATAAAGCAAATAAGCAATGATGGGATATTCTAATATTATCACCTCCTTGAGAACCAGAATTCTCAGTATAGAAGAATTATAGAATTAAAAAATAGAAGTTAAGTAAAACTCTGTGGCACTGAATCTATATCGGAAACATCAGTACAATCTTAGAAGTCACAGGTACATTCTAGCTCTCTGTCCACTGAAAAAGCCTAGACACATTGGCTGACAGAACAGCAATGACCATCCCTAGTGTCCATCCCTGTGATCCTGAAATACGAATTCTCCATAAACCAAGACTTCTTAAAGATCTAACTGGTTTTGCAAAGAAAATGTACTAGATAAGCCTGGAATATCCTGACATATTCAACAATAAGGAAGCTATCAAAAACAATGTACAGCCTGGCTGGTGTGGCTCAGTGGATTGAGCGCGGGCTGAGAACCAGAGGGTCCCGGTTCGATTCCCAGTCGGGGCACATGCCTGGGTTGCGGGCCGGGTCCCCGTGAGGGCCATGTGAGAGGCAACCATACATTGTTCTTTCTCCCTCCCTTCTCCTCTCTCTGAAAATAAATAAAATCTTTAAAAAAAATAGTAAAAAAATAAAACAAACAAACAAACAAACAAAAAAAACAACGTACAGCTAGGGTCATATCAAAAAGACTCAGTGAAGAAGCTTTCACTGCCACGATCAGAATATTTGATCTATACTAACTGGTCCTGAGGTTAATAGGGACCCAGGTCATTATCTAGAAAACTGGGGAAATAAAATAATTAACAAGTAGTCCTACATTTCCTATATAAATGGTACTAGTAGCCAAAGAGTACATAAAAGAAATCTCTTTATAAAATTATTTCAGATAATAAATAAAAAACAAGATAGAATTAGAATAGCACTGAACTAATGAATTAATAGCTTTACAGGCACCAAGCATCAATAGCCGATAACATCAAAAAAGAGTAAAAACAATATATTATATGCCTCCCAATGGTAGGAACACAACAACTACAGTTTTGCCAAAGCAATCAAACCTGAGTCCAGCCAAACCTCTGAATTTAGCTGTTAGTTTTCAAGAAAAACAAAGGACAGAAGAAAATGCTGAATTGCTCCCAAGTGCACCATCAATAAGACTCAACCTGTGGGAAATTCTGTACATCAAACAACCCAGGTCTTTCAACAGATAAAGAAAAAGAGATAAAATATTATGAAATCCTAAATGACTATGGGATAAAGATTTAATAAATAAATTTCTATTTTTCAATAAGAAAACTAAATCAGAAATCTATGGCATCATATACCAAGCATCAGGATGTGTAAATATCATCACCTAGTCAAGTTTCCTTCCTAGTGATCACTTAATTTTTTTATGCTAGTATAAAATAGATTCCTTCATTTGGGAATCAATTATAATAAGCAACAGCCCTATTCAGGAATGTCATAAATTTTCATTTGCAATCTGAATAAAATAATATATATGTATCACATTCTCTCTCTTAACATCAAAACATGTCCTTTAGGTATGTGAGGTAATAGGAATAAAACATAGGTATTTTCCCTCATCAGCACTGTCTTCCTAAAAAGAATAAAAATAAATAAAAACAAGGCTTCAAAGAGTATAAAATTTGCATGATCTGTAAAATATCAGGGTATCAATAAAACAACCCATAGGAAAAATACAGGCAAGAAATGGTTTAAGACATAGTTTTGAGTCAGCAAAACAAAGACAAGACAAAAAGTCACCAATGTTGACACAATTATAATCTAAAATGTTTTAACTGCCTGAATTTTTAAAATTGTCAGTAAATCAGAACTATTTTGCAGTAAATTTGAGCAATTCACTCTATAAGGGCTGACATTAACTCTCAAGGAAAAGTCAACAGTTAAAGATTGTTAAAAAAGAATAAACTCACCACTGCGCCAAGATGGAATAGTAAAAACTTTCAGCTTCTTTAACAAGTGATTGTGGTATGCTTATGGAACCAATGAACCCATGAATCCAAAACAGCAAGACTGCAATGATGTACAATACTCCAAACATTTTTGCTTTGCTTAATACACTTCCTTCAGTGTTATAAGTAAGACCTCCCACATATAACACTGATGTTTGTGGACAAAACAGAAGAATTTCAATGGTCAAGCAAGTCATTTGCATAATACTGATTACCTCATTCAGGAGTGTAAAAGGTAGAACAAGGCTGTGCCTGTGAAGTTAGAATTTATTCACCAAACTTGAGTTAAAGACTTACTTCAAATATAAAGGGTGGGGCAAAAGTAGGTTTATAATTGTTCATATGGAAAAATAATACAATAAGTAATAAATAATACAAGAATAAACTCTGTGAGTACTCACAACTGTAAATTCCCCCTCCCCCACTTGTATTGTGAACTTGAGAGAAGAAAACCTACAATGTAACAGGTACAGAAATAAAAAAGACCTGACTACCCAACTCAAGTGTTAACTTCTCAAATTAGAGCTGAGGTTTCCTGGATTTGATATAATCATCAGAGAACCTTTTTTTTTTTAATCAGCATACTGAGTTAAATCCAGCAAATAATATAAAACAATATACATTTAATACTGAGAAACATTGTTAGTAGATTTCCTATTCCCATTATTTCAAAAGGGATAATGTCATAGAAGCATTTACCACATAGGATAGACAGTTTCAACTCAGGTATATTAAGGTACTACAATATTCCTAGTAAAGAAATACCAACCATATTGAAAATATTCAGTAATTAGTGATTTCCTAGGAAGGAATTTAAGTTAGGCAAAGTCCAATAGGAAAGTGCCTAAACAATTTCAAGAAAAATGTTTTCTTTCTTGCAACTAGGGGATACTTTAAATGATTTATTATTTTCAATTCAGGATCAAAATATCATGGCTGAAAAATAAACAACTTAAGTACCTTGAATTTGTCAACCTAAGCCCATCTTTAGTGTTCTCAGCTAGAGTAAGTATTAGATTAGATTTCTGAGTTCAAATTTTGAAGTTGTCTTCAATCCTTCTTTAGGAACTTAAATATATGACCCTAATAGAAGGCATGGGAGATATTGAAACTGAATGGAATACAAATATATATAAAAGTTTTACTACTCATGTATGAATACTATACATTTAATGAAGTATATATAAAATTGTATACACTTACTGCCACAAGGGCAGACAAGAACTGGAGGACATGAATGAAATTTAAAGAAAATGCAAAAGGAAGACCAGGAACATAAGCCAGATTTATTTATTAGTGAAGGGCCACTTATAAAAAGGTACATACACACAATGTTCCCCGGCAACATAAGCACTCTGATAACCAGAAAAGATAAAAAGCAGCTCATCTCTTTAGGGTTCAAAAAGAGAACAGAAACCGCTTTGTTCAGTATGTATTCACCGTTGGGTACAGGGCCAGTCAGGTCTTTACAACATTATCTCATTCAATACGCATAATAATTCTATGAAACAAATATTATGCCAATTCTAAATTAAGATTCAGATTCAGAGAAGTAAAGTGACTTTCCCCAAATCACACTGCTAATAAGTAGCAATCATAAAGTTAAAACTGTCTGGTTTCAAAATTCCACATTCTTTTTAAGATTCTCCACTGCCTTCTATTACAATGACAAAAATCACTATAGTGGGGGTTGGGGTGGGCAGGAACTGAGGGGTAAGAGAACAAAAGCAGACAGAGACCAATTAAGAAGCTACTGCAAAAATCCAGAAGAATGAACACTTGGGTTATGCTTGTTTTTGGTGACTTTGACAGTTTTTTAAAGTGTACTGGTTAGGACTTTTGCAGAATGTCCCTCAGTTGGAGTTTGTCGTCTTCTCGTTAGACTAGGGTTATGGGATTTAGAGAGAAAGATCACATAGGCAAACTGCCATCCTCATCATATCATTTCAAGATATTATCAGCAGCACAAAACCAACTAGACTAAATATGTGTAGATATATACATATCCTGCATTGAAAAGGAAAAGTGAAGCTCTATCTTCTTAGACTGTGCCAACATTAATGTAAAGAGCCATTTCCTACTTGGTCCTTCACTATGAGTCAGTCGCTATGCTATATACTTTACGCATTTATGTCGTTCAATCCTCAATAAAACCTTATGAGAAAAATAATAATTTTCTTCCTAATAGATCAGGTAAGAGGAATTGAGACTTTAAAGAAACCTGGCCACAGTTGTAAAGTTATTAAGTACAGGATCTAGGATCTGCACCTAGGCTGGACTCTAAAACCTGTTCTCTTTCTTCTTCATCTTTCTATGTCACCTCCTTGCAAAAGAGAATATAGTTTATTTTCACATCTAGATACAAACACATACAACATATTAGAGACCTCTAACAGTATAATTGCAGAGAACAGAAAAAGATGAAAAAAATCCCAAGGTGAATTTGAAATAATCTGATTTCAAACTTCCCCTCAAATTGGATACTCAGTATAGTCATTCAAATTCTTAAGCTTAATTAATTTAACAGTTTCCTCTATGTGTTTCTCTGAAGTTTCTTATTAAACTTCACAAGGGTGAAAGGGTGCTTATGTGTAAAGATAGATAGCTCTACACATAAGCACTATACAGACTCTTAGAAAGGTAGAGCTAGAAGGAATCTGTGTTTCTTTGTTGTTTTTGTCAATTCATACTTCAACGTTCTGTGAAGTTGGAGTTCACAGGCTGCACAGAAACAGGCAGTAGGAGGGATGTGACCCACAGGTTACAGTTTGCTAAGCTCTGTCTAGAACATACAAAGAATATCTGTAAACCAATAAGAAAAAGATACATAATCCAAGAAAAACAATGCATACGGGACATGAGGAGGATAGTAACACAAGAGGAAATCTGAAAGGCCAGTAAACACATGAAAGAATAATCAGCCTCACTAGAAGTTAGAGAAATAGAAATTAAATAAGTAGAATATTACCTTTCACTTACCAGATTGGGGAAAATGAAGGAGTCTGCCCATTTGAATGTGGGCAAGGATATGGCAAGACAGAAACTTTCAAACACTTCTAAGAAGTGTATAAATTGGTACAGTAACACAAGAGAGAAATATCTAGTAAAAGTGAAAATGCAAATAACCTACATCCCGGAGTTCCACTTCTAAATATAGTCCCTAGAAAAACTCTTACATGTGTGTAAGGATAATCACTGCATTATTTGTAACAACAGAAAACAAAACAAACATTGAAATAAACTCAAATTTCTATCAGGAGAATAATGGATAAAAGAGATGCATTCATAAAATTGAATGCTATACAATATATAAAAGAAATAAATCAAGTCTATATACAGCAAGATCCAGAATGATATAAGGATAATGATATCACTTAGTAAATTTTAAAACACACACAATACTACACTAAAAATCGTTCATGGATACATTCATATTGGGATTTTTTGTCTCTGATAAATAAGGTTCAAACATCATTTTTTTTCACCAAATTCTAAATCTGTCTGTATGAGTCTGTGTATTATCTTGTGTGCATCTGTGTTAAGATATGGTTATAGCAATGAGAACTAGTGAAAAGATATGCCATATTGTATTCTGAAAGTTATAAGGATTAACATTTATGAAAATTCATACTTACAGCAAAATATAGAATGCACTAAAGGGCGCTGAGACTGAAGAGATAGTAATTTAAGTGACAAAGAGAAAATCCTAAAATAAGGAGGTGTGAATGGAAGAGAAAATGAGAAGACAAAGTTAGGAAATATTCAGAAGTTTTAATCAACTGGACTTGATAGTTCATTAGGTGTGGGCAGTCATTTTGGGGAGCTGAGAAAGCTTCATGTGTTTTCTGTTTCCTGAATACACTTTTAAATAGCTCTCAGAACTGGCATCTATATTAGCTGATGATAATGGACATTCAGCTATAGCTAAGTGATAGAAAAAAGTCAGTTAAAGCAACTTTGGAAGAGATGTAGCAGAAAGGTTTTCTCTGCTCTGTAGTTTCTACGACATTATGTATACAATAGATGCTTCTGGGGGCTAACAGTACTGTTGAAATAGTAACTGAAGGAAGAGATAAAAAAAAGTTTGGGACCACACAAGTACAAATTTTGGCTCCAACATTTCCTTACTGTATGACTTCAGTCAAGTCATTTAACTTTCTTTTTCTCTGTCCCTGTTTATCTACTAAATGAATAAAAAATAAATGAACTTATCCCATAATGTTGTGAACATTAAATGAATATAATTATGTATGTATTTATGTATGTGTGTGCATGTGTTTGTATATACACACGAAGTGTTTGCTACTATTATTCATTTGTTACCAGGTATCCACTAAGGGCTAAGGCATCATGCTATGTGCTGGAGAAGCAATGGTGACAAGTTTACATTGTTCGCACTCTTCTAGGACATATAGCCGTCACACTGTGATAGACATGTGAGCTAATGTGCTATCTCCAACCCAACAATTCCTGAGTTATTACTTCTCAATCTATCTGAGCCTATTAACAATTTTAAAGTCATTTAATCTTTCAACAATTGCTAAAAATCCATGGAAAAGGTTTATGGTTATACAGAGAAAAATCTTTACTAATATATAAATTTATGGATTTGTCATTTTCTAAACTATATTTTCACCCCCATATACCAAGGTTGCAGGTTCAATCTCCGGTCAGGGCAGATACAAGAAGCAACCAATGAATGCATAAATAAGTTGAATAACATGTCCATGTCTGTCTGTCTGTCTGCCTCTCTCTTCCTCTCTCACTCTCTCTCTGTCTCCCCACCCCCGTCCTCCTCTTGCTCTCTAAAAATCAATAAATAAAACTTCAAAAAAAATTAAACTGTGTTTTTACTCTTATCTCTAAATTTCACCATTATTTTATTTCTTCTATCCTTCTAAAAGATTCATAAATAAATCTAATGTTAATCTAAAAGAATCATACATAAATAAAAATCCCAGAAACTTATCTCTAAATTTCCCCCCTATTCTAAGAATATATTAATTTTTTATTTATTTTACTCTTAACCATAAAGTTAATCTAAAAGATTCATAAATAATACCCTCAGAAACTACCTGGATCTTAAAATTACAAAGACAACAATGGTTAAATGAATATTAACAAGTTTTTTTTTTAATTGCTTAATTGAAAACAAATTACTCTATAGCATAAAACATTTGATTTTGTACAGGAATAGATTATTTATCATTTTCTTTAATAAACGATGTTTCTTTATTGTCAAAGGTGTGTCATACAAGTCACTCCCTCATCAACTTACTCTGTAATGTTCTCCTTCAACAAAAGATACCTTAACTGCATCCAGCTCTCCAGCACAAATTACAGTACTGATCCTGCCAGCCATTTTGTTCTCAGCTTGTAACACCAGCAGCCAGCTGCCTTCAGCTGACTCTATTAGCATATCGGATAATTTAGAAAATAAGAACAGAAATGGGATCTAAGGGCATAGTTGGTTTTTATCAGACTATATCTGTACATTATATATTACTCTTTAAATATGCTTTATTTAGATGCTTCTCTACTTCCTTTCAATATAATTTATTTTCTTAATTTAAATGCTCTTTCCTGCTTACAGTAATTTTTCCTTCCCCCAGATCCTACAAATGAGGTTGACCTGTTACTGTTTAAATACAAGAATTTTCAAATTTTAATAGAATAAACTATGACTGTATTTTAAGTATTTTCTAGAAAAGATAAAAGGGTTGGATACTATAATTTACAACTATATTTCAGCAGACCATCTAACCAAGAATAATAAATAAATAAAAGCTAACCTATATTGTTCTTACATCTCAAGGGTTTTTCTAATAGCTAGGAGACAGCACACAATTCTTCACCCGTTCTGACTTGCAAAGGCTGCTGTTTGAATGTCAGTAGCAATGTGCCCTCACCACACATCACTGAAGTCTTAGATGACAAATTATCTAATGCAATTTTAATAAGATGAAGAACGGTAGGGCCAAAGAGTTTCGATTAGTGTCCTGTTCTTCAGAACTCTTTTCCATCACATCCCCTCCCTCTCCAACAAGTCCTACTCATCCATAATTAATAAGTTCTGCAATTATATTATTCATTAACCCATTCTATCACTTCACATAAAACTCCTTTTAGGGAGACCCTTGTAGTTAATTTAATAATACTATTTAGAAAGTTTGTTAACTTAAAAGAATAACACTCTCTTTAAGTAACAACAAGAAAGAAAAAAGGCTAAAGTGGAGGAAAAAACCTGCAAGAAATAAATTGCTCAAAGGGTTGCTGAAGTGCTTTAACAACTTCATTTTCTCTTCTAAACCCCTCCCCTTCTCCAAGGCATTTTTGTGTTTTGACTGTGATGCCAACTAACCATCCAGGCTGCTGTAGAAGTCTCTGGTTAGAATGGATTTCAAGGCTGCTGTGTCTTGTGAGGAACCAATCAGGTTTCTTTGTTTCATCTGCAACATTCCATCAGGGTTATATAACATTTTAGATACATGAAACATTCTAATAATATAGCATATTTCAATCTATAGTTACCAATCTAATGTCACTAAATCTGGCACAAAAATCCCACAATGATTCTGCTGTGTTATTAAATAAAAGCAAAGGAATACAGTACAGAAGAGATATATTTTCTTTTGGGGAAGAGGAGAGAGTGTATTTGCTTTGTCTACATAAATAGTTTTTAAAAATAGAGAATATGAGCAATTTGCAAACTACTAAGATTAATGCTGATTCTTATTATTTCTGTCTACAGTACAGTGGCTGAGGCAACCCAAAACAGTTGCAGCCATACAGTTGTTAATTCTTATCATATTCAACATGTCAGGAGTACAGAATAAAACATTATAAATAGATTGTAAACTTGAGTTTAATCTTTTGCAAAAAAATTTTAAAGCACAGGAAAATTAAGTGAAGTATTTAAAATGCCTGGACAAATATTTTTTCAAACGAGAAAATCTGAACTTTAAATGTCATACCCCAATTTAACACCTGCAATACTAATCAAAAAATTTTTACACAAGCAGCATTGTTACCTATATAATCAGAATACTTGCAGTGCTGGAACCATACAAATCTCTCTCTCTGTCTGCTAATGCTGCATAACTTAAATATCGCTGTTCTGTGCTATTAATATATAGAACTCAGATTTTCAAGAACACATTAGGCTGGAACCTGTGAATCTAGTAATTTTCTTTCTTTTTACAACTCAAAAGCATCCCACATATGATAGTTACAAATCAGCACAGGATTAAAATAGTGCCTGAATGTATAAAAAGCAGAATCTGTTGGGTGTGGCTTAAGTAAATGTATCTTGTCTCAACTGGACAGCTCCCTGGTAATGTGCTACCACCGAAATCCAAAATATATGAGTACATAAGTAAAGTGCTTTCTGGGAAGGAGTGGGAAACTAAACCTCCATGTTTTCTTCTATACTTGATGTTCAATTGTTTCTTACACTGTACTTCTAGACAGTGCCTTGAGTGAATGCTGAGCATAGCTCAAGAAACCAAAGACAGAGAAATTTTACTTGTCCTACTTTCCTCATATTATACTCACTGTCTACATGGCTCTAGTTATAAACATTTTGCTTTCATAAAAGAGGTAATCATTTAAATCATGACTATGTGCAATGCGAACTCGCACTGCATTACAGTCATCAATAAAATATGAAGTGCCAACTCCAGTGTTCATTCTACTTATTTGCCATCTCACCAGAGAATGCTCTACTAATGCTCTCTACTATTATAAAATGAACAATATAAGAGACATTGGTAGGAGCTGCGACAAATGTGCTACAGAGAAAATATAAAATCTGTAAGTACTTTTAAAAAAATCTAGTATTAATAGGAAAAACCTTTCATGTATATGCATATGTGTGTATATGAACACACATCACACAGATTTAGTACAAACAAGAAACTGTTCATAAGCTACCATGCATGCATTTTTAATGCTACACATGCAATTTACCTGAAACCTCTATTTATAGGGGCCATACGGATTTCAGAACTATATATTTTCATTCTTAAATGGCCGTAATCAAACATTAAAACTGCTAAGAATAACTGACATACTGAAGTACAGCTAAGCTTTTAATCTCGTTAAACAATTTGCTCTGCTATTCGGTATAGCAAACCCACCTTCGAGTCATATTGACGGTTATTTTTTTCCCATGCCCTGTACGTGCTGCACCATTTTGCTTGTCTTCTGGACAGTGGAGAAATCAGAACAGCAGTGAAGGAGTGTACTGGAGTCAGCAGAGGCAGTGCCAGCCTCCTACTGCAGTCTGTATATTGAACGCACTCAAACCCACAGGTGCCTACGTAAATCCTCCAGCTGCAGACTGCAACTTAACGTTTCCTTCAGCAGCAGATCTGTAAGCTGGTTTCACTTTGCTCTATCCCAGTGAATGGACAGGATGCACAACAGTGTGCCATCTTTTAAAAAGGAATTTTACATAAAATACTTACATAGAAATTCTCTATTAAGTAGTCAAAAATGAGTGACTTTGAAAA
>PVJI01024576.1:0-21712 GCA_004026765.1 Micronycteris hirsuta
CGGCCCATAACCGGCCCATAGTACGCCCTTCATTTTCCCTTGTTGCATTTCCCCCACTTGTGTTCCAAGGCTCAGTTCCACTGGGGCACCTCCTCTGTGAAGTCTTCCTAGAATTTCTTTCTCAAGGGGATCTGAGAGCCAACTGGAGGCAGAACGCGTAAGGGAGCTCATCCCCTTGCCTATCACCTGCTTCCCCATGGGGGCATTCTGATTTATTGATGATTCTGCTTCAGTGAGAATTAATTACCACAGGTGCTTTGGTCTCATTGTCTATTCTGAAGGAGGGGGACACAGTGACATTCAGTTATGTGGAATAACCCGCTGACCAGACCCAAATCCTAATGAAGTGATGACTCAGAAGGTTCTTCAGGGGCTAACAGCCCGGCAGGGCCATCACGATGCTCTGGGGTTACCGCTGAAGGCGAGGGGAGCAGACTTCCATGCCGATGGACACCCTGGCAGGTAGAATGCCAGCCAGGTCCCGCTTTGCCACAGTGCTCAGATGTCTTACCCGCCGCCTTCTTCCACTTCTTCTGCCCATATTTAGTGGACCGTGACCCGGCTTTTCTCGATGTCCCGCATGTCCTCAGCTCAGCCTCACCCCTCTGTGCCGGGAACGTCTTCCAAATGGAGACCATCAAACCTGCCCCTAGTCTCTCCTGGGCTTTCTGTGAGGGCCCAGTGAGCGAATATGTGCAAAAGAGCTTTGCCAATGCCCTGGCTGTTGTGGTCCAGTGGAATGAATGATAACAGCCTAAGAACCAAAGGGTTGCTGGTTCAATTCCCAGTCTAGGGCACATGCCTGGGTTGCGGCCCAGGTCCCCAGTAGGGGGTGTGCAAGAGGCAACCACACATTGATGTTTCTCTCCCTCTTTTTCTCCCTGCTCCTCTCTCTAAAAATAAATAAATAAAATATTTTTTTTAAAGAGCTTTGCCAATAGTTACCTATGTAATTAAGAATCACCATGAGTGTTGAAAAGACCTGCGTAGAATGACCACGTGGTAGAGAAGTTCCATGCCCACCCCTGAGGACTCGAAGTCTGCAGGAGGGGACCTGGCCTTCTGAGTCGGGGGACCAGGCTATGGGCAGACACATTCTGGATATTTCGTTCAGTCCTTCCCAAGACAAGGGCCAGGCCAGGCGAGCGGGAACTAAATGTCCCTCGCCTGCGGGCCTGGAGCCAGCAGCCGACTCTCTGGTAAAGCCATCTGCATACAAGCCCAAGGACAGATGAGACATTTAAATTTTACCAGCTCTCCGTTACGGGCTTGACGTAGAGAAACGGCTGCAATTCTTTTTATCAGCTAAGAGAACCAGCATCACAGGACAAAACGCTAGCCAGGGCCTGGATTCGGGAGACCCACAAGGCCTGAAGCGGCTTCAGGAAATCTGAACATGGAGTGAGGCCGGACGGGGCCAGGCTGCTCCTTCCAGGCTGGGCTCTTCAGGCTCCTTGTCCGTTCTCTCAATCGCTTTATTCATCTGTCTGTTTATCCGTTTCAACCCTTTTTTTTTTTAAATTTAATTCTTATTTATAGACTGACCTTAATAAACTCTCCTCAAGTACCGCAGGTTCGTCACTGTCACGGATGAAAACATTATTAATGGCAGACTGGCTGACCAGGGACAATGGCTGCCCTTTACACGCCTGCAGAAAATCGGCTGTGAGGAGGGCACTCGGTCGATGAGGTCAGGGGTCAGCTGCGGGGGCCCATCATTCACGCCCTTTCCCATCGTCACAGCCAGCCATGCCCGCAGGTGGAACGCCTTGCCCCTGCACTCGGGAACTGTCCCCAGCTCTCAAATGCACCGGAAAATCCACAGCACCAGCCTGGCCTATTTGTTTAAAAGAAAGACAAATAAATGGGAGGAGGAGGCAGCCAGTGAGGGAGAATGTGTCTGATGCTCCTCAAGGACGGGGGAGCAACGGGGGAGGAATGGGAAGCAAACTGGGCCAGGCTGGGGGAAGTGGGAGGCCCGTCACCTAAGCCCGTCCAGCGAGCTGCCGTGTCCAGGCTGTCCCGGCCTTAACAGCAGGGCATCCTGGAGACAGACCCAAAGTTTGGGTCCCGCCTTGGCTCGGGTCAGGGATGCCACGCCAATCGGGCACAGCGCCTGGGGCCCATGGAAATGCTTTCATTTTCTTCTCTTTCAGAATCAGAAGCAAAAAAGTTAATGTCACAGTAAAAGCTATATAATGACAAATGCAGCCTGGATTTGGTCTTGATATCAATGCAGCCATGAAAAAAAAGTTGTTTAAATATATAACATAATACATACTTATGTATCTAAAATTTTATATACATGTGTACATACAAAAGTCATGGAGGAAGAGGCCCTCGGAGGTGAAGGCTCGTGAAAGCCCTATTACTGCTTCTGGCCCAGACTCCCAGGCCCCCTTCCGTTGCATCCAATACCCTTCCAGGATTACCAGGTTCAAATTCTATCGAAAGGCGCACTTTGGCTTCACGGTCTTCTCTTGTTACCTGACATAACAAACATTCCCAAGATGTTGGCTTGTCGGAGTAGGAAAATGTCACATCGAATCATACATCAAGGTTGCTCCTATGAGCCTTAAAATTAGGCATTTCTGTGTGACATCTTGGGCGTGTCCATGATAGACCTTAGTCACCAGCCTGTCTGGGAAGCGGGCTGAGTCCTTTCTGTTGGGGGAGAACGAACTTGCTTGAAATACACATTTTCTTCCCCTACTGACTTAAAACAGCTTAGCCGTTGTTTGGCGGAGTATTTCAAATGCCGTTGAGTCTCATCTCAAGGGAGGCCTGCCACGCTCGGTGACATGGTTTGGGCGTTAAAGGCAGCACTGAGAGGCTGAGCCCGCTACGACTTCCCCGAGCACGTGGCCACTTGGATGCAGGGAGTCCCCTCTGGCCACCGAGCCCGGAGCCGTCGAGGTAAATCACGCCGCGTCCCCATTAACGTCTCGTGTTGTTGCAGGGTGGTAATTTTGACAGCAAAATAAGCCACAAAACTGCATATGCTATGGGGTGACATGTAATTTTAACTTCATTCAGGAGCAAGACTTTTGAGACATTGTTCCCTGCGGGAGCAACCAATAAAACAAGGATGTACAGGAATGTGTCAAATAGAGGGCCTTCCTAAATTACGCCGGGAGGCCCAGATTAATACATTTAATATATTCTGGTCATGAGTGAAGTGCTCGTAGCAGAACAACTGCTCCTTCAGCGATATCACTCATGGCAATGAACTACAGTCACACTGACAGCCTGGAAAAATGCCCCCACTTTTCAAACTGTACAAATGGTGGTTGGACACAGTAACTCAAAACTGGACACTTCATTTCAAGTTTAAAGCTAGTGGCCCAGCCACAAACTATTACTCCATCTTCTTTATTTGTGGTCCATGGTTTTGTACTCTTTAAGAATCAAATAAATACTGGTGTAATGGTTAGCAACTGCCAGTTCAACGAAAAATACTGCTAAATTCACCAATAAGTCTTTTTTCCACACACACAAATTTATGCCCCAAGAACAGAGCCCATTCCTGCCACAGGGTCTGGGCAGTTTTTTAATGTAGAGGGAGACTCACTTTAGTGATAAGAGTTTAAACCTGAACTCCTTTTTCCTTTCCTCTCGCTCATAGATCTCGCGCTGGGAACAGAGGGAGGTAAACGATCAATATATGTAAGTGGAGGCCCATTAACTTGAGCCCATTCGCTGCTGGGCAGGAGCCAGGCAGGGCTCCTTCCCAGCCTGTTCCACCGGGACTGGCTTCTGCAACCCAGTGGACGCTCGGAATCTGCCAGTTTGGTAGTGGCTGCGGGCTTCCTGGGCGTCCATGTATTGTCGATATTGTTGCTGGTGCTAAAAATATCTCCCGTTTTCGGAGTGCCATTTTTTTTTTTTTTTACACTTTAAGCAGCTTTATGGAGATATAAGTCACCTATCACACAATTCACCCATTTAGAGTGAGCAATTCAATGGGCTTCAATCCATCCGCAGACATGCGCTGCCATCCCCGCAGTTAACTTAGAACATTTTCATCATCCTCCCCCAAGCCCCATGCCCCTTAGCAGTCACTCCCTGTTTTTGCTCACCCCCTCCAGCTCCAGACCACCACTAATCTACTTCCTGCCCGTGTGCAGTTGCCCAGGCTGGACATTTCATGAAAAGGGAATCAAACAGTACGCGGTCCTGAGACCAGCTTCTGTCACTGAGTGTAGTGCCTCCACAGTTCCTTCATGGTGGCATGTATCAGTGCTCGTTCTTTTTAATGGCTGTATGATACTCCATTGCGTGGAGAGACCACGTTTTATTTAACCATTCATTAGATGATGGACCAGAGTGCCTCCCGAACCCCCACCCCAAACTTCTGTAGCAGGCCTGCTTTGTGCCAAGCATGCAGAGGGCAGCAAAGCCCCCGTTTCTGCACAGCTCTGAGGGTCTGTGTCACACAGCGAGCACCAGGCAGGGACTGTTAGTCCCCGTTTGACGACATCTGGGGGACACCAGGCAGACCGCCCAATCGTCTTACCTGGGACAACAGCTCAGGATGGGCCTTCTGCTCAAGGATCTTTCTTCCAGGTGAGATTGATTCCCCTGTATGGGTGCCAGCGAGGTGACCTGGAAAATGTAAGTCCCTCTCAATGAGACAGGGAAGGAGCTAGACTGTGTGCTTTACAGAGGCAGCCTCGGGGGCCCAGGAGGATTGAGTACCCCGGCAAAGATCACATGGAATGAAGACTTGGGGTTCAGCAGGGCTCGTCTTAATATCCGCCTTTGGGTGAGGAGTTGGCTGTGACGAAGTTGCTGTTCCAAGGGTAGAATTCCCATCAGGAGGCTGAGAACCAGGAGGGGCTGGTTCCAAAAAGGAAGCCGAAGTAGAGCTTCAGGCACTGGGGCCCCTGCCTCTCTGTGCTCTGGGCAGAGGGAGCTGAGAACTCGTGCCCTGGGCATGGGTGGTGAGTTCCTGCCTGGCAGCCACTCTCCCCTTCTTCCTCATTGACAGAACCTGGATTATCCCCCGCACCCCCAGCCCCTACCCCGTATCAGCAAGCCCAGCTAGAAGACTACGTTTCCCAGCCTCCCTTCCTGCAAGGACTGGTGGATGAGAAAGCAAACCTTGAAGGATAAGGATTATGGGAAATCTCTCCTTGGGGAAAACAAACAAACTTTTTATTAGGAAACTTTTCAAGCATAAAGAAAGAGAAAGAGAGAGAGAAACTAGGAGAATGGACACCTGTACACACCCTGCACCAGATTTAATAGTTGTTAACATTTTGCCATATTTGGTGCCCCCCCCAAAGTAATTAAAAGTAATTACAGACATGATGACATTTTACATCTAAATATTTTAGGATGCATTTCCCAGAGAGAAGGACATTTTCTTGAAGATCCACAATACCTATCACACCTAAGAAAATAACGATTCGGAGAGCCAGCCCATACTTAAGCTCGGAAACCTCTTTACAAGAGGCGACTCGGAAGGGAGGCAGCCGTCCCTCTGCCTTTCATCTT
The DNA here is from genome assembly GCA_004026765.1 of Micronycteris hirsuta. Lineage (NCBI taxonomy): Eukaryota > Metazoa > Chordata > Mammalia > Chiroptera > Phyllostomidae > Micronycteris > Micronycteris hirsuta. Next base: position 5,500 of record PVJI01024576.1, read on the forward strand.
GCCGCTTTCCTGACTGCAAACGTGACGCCAGGGGCTGCAGCAGCCCTCCGGCGACTCTGAAGTCATCCCGGGGACAGGAGCCAGAGATGGAGAGTGGAAAGAGGGAAGGGTAGGTTGCTAGGTTAGCAAAAAACCGAACAACCCCCCCCCCCCAAGTAATAACATAGGATACAAAAGAAAAAAACAAGCAATCAAACACCCCTCTCTCCACCACCAAATACCAGTTGCATTTGAATTTCAGATAACTGGGTCAATAGAAGTGCCTCATGCAATGTTTGGGACTGACTTATAGTTAAAAACTATTCCTCATTTATCTGAAATTCAAATTTAACTGGGCATCCTGCCTTTTGTGTGGCAATGGTGTGGTGCGTCTGGGTTCCTGGTGCCTGTGGAGCTGCCTGAGAGGCCCAGGGCCATCTCCCCTCCGGCAGCGGTCAAGTCCCCGGCGTGCAGACCCCAGCCCACCCAGCGTCCCAGCAACTTTGTGTGGTGGCCGCTAGCAAGCAGCAGCCACAGGCCGGGGCCCCAGAGCTGGCTGACCTGAGGAGGAGACCCTGGTGGGGGCCTGGGGGCCCTGCTCCTGGGGCGAGGGGAGGATTTGTCTCCCGGCCTTGTCTGCCTTTCCGTCTGCAGGGGACTCTGCCCCCCAACCCAGCCTGCAGCTGTGGCCAGAAGCAAACGTGGAGGGAAGCCAGGGCCAGTTGCTGCTGCTGAGGGAAGGGGGAGGCCGCCGAGCCGAGCCGACTGGGCACTGCCGCTGGAGAGTCCAGTTACGTGTGGCGGGAGCCGTGACAGACGATGGGTGCCAGGGGGGGTTGTGGCTAGCTCCCTCCAGCTGTGGGGACAGGCGAGGACAGTGTTGGAAAAGGTTTCCCTGGAGGGTAGGCCTGGAGTGGGGGGCCTAGAGGACATGTCACCTGCTGGGACAACCTCTCATTTAGAGGACAGGTACCCGCAGATAGCGCCCTGGGCCAGCGGAAAGGCCAGGCCTTCCGACCCCAAACCCAGAGCCCTTCCTCACTTCCTTCTCTTTTGGGGGTCCACCTTCACCCCGAGCCCTCCCTTAACGCCCGCCCTCCCCCGCGTGGCTGTGGCCTGGCTGGCCCACTGAGGATGTCCCAGGGTCCCACCAGGCGGCTGTCCTAGGTGAGCGTGTCTGCTCGGGAGTGTGGGGCCTTACCCTTCATGGACTCAAAGGTCAGGTGCCGATTCCACCTTGCCGCTGGTAGTGAAGAGCGCAGAAGACAGATGGAGGTGCTGCCACTCGCAGTATGCTAATTCCGCTAACCAGTGGACCAGGAAATGGCCGGTCATTTGCGCCGCCATCAAGACTCAGAGATGCTGCCTCAAAGCTCACTTGTCTTTAATGCTGTCCCCTGTTGGGGCTCCTCAGAGCGATCACTCCAGCCAATTTTCAGAGTCGCAGGCAGCAGGAGGAATGGGACAAGTGATGGATGTGCAGGTCTTCAAGGGAGCGGCCCCCTACCCCACCGGCTCTCAAACTGTCCTGTGTCCCAGCACCCACTGGGTGCCCTTGGCCCCACCCAGCCCTCCATCTCTGCCCCTGTGCTTGCTGAGCCTCCCTCCCAGGGCTGGGGCCGGGACCTGGGGGGCCGGCAAGTGATGCAAGGGCCACTGGGCTCCTGGAAGAGGATAGAATTGCTGTGTGCCTAATGGCCTTTCAGACTCTGCTACTCTCAGCCTGTGGTGGCCCCTCTCTACGGCTCCTGGGGGGTGGGGGTGGGGCCGGAGGGGCAAGAACACTGCCTGTTGTATTTGGGGCTCAGAGCTGTTTTCGGGTGTTGTAACATGCCTGGGGTCACGCTTGGGGCTGCCTCCTTGGCTGCCACTCAACCCCCAGAACTCTGCACTCACGTCCAGTCCTCCGGGGTCCCTTCCTTCTGACCGCCAGCCGTAGAGATCTGCACCGTCCTTTGCCGAGGGGAGGCCCACACTGGGCAAGCTCTCCCTGCCTGACAACATAGCCGGTGGAGCTCTGCAGCTCTGAGCCCCTAACACGACGACATGTGCCTTTTGTCCTAGGGATTCCAAGATGCTACCTGGCAGCCTGGCATACGAGGTCTGTGTCACTGTCATTTTGGGAAAACGGCAACTGGAAAAAGCCCCCTTGAAATGGATCTGTTTAAAACAGGGATCTCCTTTCCTAAGAGAGGGTGTAAACTGAAGAGGTTTGATGTGGAATTTGTCTTAAAAGTTTAAAAAATTGTATTAGGCCCTGGCTGGTGTGGCTCAGTGGACTGAGCACTGGCCTGCAAACCAGAAGGTCGCAGGTTCAATTCCCAGTCAGGACACATGCCTGGGTTGCAGGCCAGGTCCCCAGTAGGGGGGGGGGTGTGAGGGGCAACCACACACTGATGTTTCTCTCCCTCTCTTTCTCCCTCCCTTCCTCTTGCTCTAAAAATAAATAAATCAAATACTTAAAAAATATTGCATTAGGATTTATTAAAATAAATTACCTTTTTTTTCAACTCAAGGCTATAACTGCATCTATAATCTTAGGCTGAGCCAAGAATGAATCAAAAGTTGATTTGGAAGTATCAATTCGATTTTTTTCCAGCAAAAAATTGTACGATGGCTGGCTCTGCGGGCCCTTCTTTGTGGCTGATTTTCACAGCATGGTCTCACAAAGTGTCCTTTTTGCAAAATTACCCAAAGTCTTCATGCATTTTCTTTCTTTTTTTTTTTTAAAGATTTTATTTATTTATTTTTAGAGAGAGGAGAAGGGAGGGAGAAAGAACAATGTATGGTTGCCTCTCACATGGCCCTCACTGGGGACCTGGCCTGCAACCCAGGCATGTGCCCCGACTGGGAATCGAACCAGGACCTTTTGGTTCCCAGCCTGTGCTCAATCCACTGAGCTACACCAGCCAGGCATAGTCTTCGTGCATTTTCACAAGGGCACATCTTAATCTGCGGTTCTCGAATCACTCTCTTTCGAGCGTCTGCTGTGTCACCACCCTCGCCAATTTTTTTTTTTTCTTCTTCAAATCCAGAACGGTCAGACCCTCTTCTGTCCATGGCTTTACGTAGAATTCGGACACTTCTCCAGCATCATTTTCATGATTCCATGAAATCCCACAATTTTGGCACGATTTGTAGTTGCACTTGGCAATCCATTTATATGGTTGTTGCCTGGGTGGCAGAGGTGGACATGAAGGTTTGGCAGAAAGGGACATCTTGGTGGGCATTACTTCTATAGCGAACCGAGGTAATGATGGCGCTCGTGACCCTGAGGAAGCTTGTGACCCGGGGACCCGGGTGCTGACTCCGGGAATGGTAAGGACCTCCGTGTGGTGGTTCTCCTGCTGTGCAGCCAGACCTTGCTCCTGCGAGGAGCAGCGGAGGCAATGAACTTCATCCCGTGCTGTCTCCACAGGTTCCTGGACCGCGTCTGAGCCCATCCAGGTAGGCGAGTCTGGAAAGAATCAGGCCACGTCTCACACAGCAGAACTCTGTCAAAAAGCTCCAGACTTAAACGGAACCTCCTCATATTGGGTTCAGGCGGCTCTCTCGTCCCTGGGGGTGCCAGATTCAATCCGAGATGACACTTCTGGGGCCATTTTCCCCGGGGACATCAGACTGGGAGACTCAAGGAGGGGGGGAGCAGCACCCTGGGAACCCTGGTTCATTAAACACCAGTGTCTTCCGGGTCTTAAATAATAATAGTGATGAGTAAAGTTGGTTGGGTGTTTACCATGGGCCAGGTATTGTTGCAAGCATGCCACAAAGTATTGTTTCATTTTCCCTACCCTTTTAGTATTACCCCCATCTGAGAGCTGGGGCAGTAAAGACATGGAAAGATGACTTTTTCCCAAGCTGATGTGGCTCAGTTGGTTGGAGCGTTGTCCTATAAACCAAGAGTTTGTGTGTTTGACTCCTGGTCAGGGCACATGCCGAGGCTGCAGTTTCGGTCCCCAGTAGGAAGCCTATGAGAAGTGACAAGAGGATGTCTCTCTCTCACATTGATGTTATTCTCTCTCTCTCTCTAAAAGCAATGAAAAAATGTCCTTGGGTGAGGATAAAAAAAAAAAAGATGACTTTTTTCTAGGTCACACAAGTGGTAAGTTGCGAGTTGAGATTTGAATGCAGGCAGTGGGACTCCAGACCTCACACTTGTAACGAATATCGGTTTTGGAAACTAACTTGGCTTTATTTTTTTTCTTCTGGGTTTGAATAATGCTGGGGGAGCACAATTAAGGTGTTGAAGGTGGACCTGCCCTCTCCCGCATGTGATTAGTGAAGAAGTGACTTGCCAAACGCAGCTTCCAAATTTAATAGCGATCTGCAATAAAAACCCAGGGTCCTCTAAAAATAACAAGTGTACTTTCTACTGAATTATGAATCCAATTCGAAAATTCTATGCATGAGTCGAGACTGTCTGTCTTTTAGGAAACACAACTCCAGAAGCGCTGGTGTCACTTCATCTCAACAGACCCAGGAAGTATTTTCTCAAAGATGCCTCATTTCTTGAAACTAAGAAAATAATTGGGCTGAAACGCTCAGTGCAGACTTTCCCCTGCCAGTGAGCTCTTTGATAGCCCCTGAAAAGTCACTTTTTGGGGGGCTCATTATCCCTCAAGATCTCGTGCTGCTCATTTGCATATGAAAGAGGAAGTTCATAAAAGCCCTTTCTTATTTTTTAACACGAGTTCAAATCAGGGGCCATTATCATCCTATAGAAAGACCCAAATGGCATATGGATCATTCTGGAGAAGGGGGTGAGCGCCTTTTAAGAGAATTGTTTTAGTTTTTGCAGGAAATTAATCAGAGGGCTGGGCTTTGTGGAGCCGGGAGCGAATCTAATCTGTCCTTTGTTCGAATTCGCCTTGCTCCAATTCCTAGCAATTGTAGACAACATGCTCTTTTGTTCAGGAGACACTTGTTACATGCATAATTAGAGACTGCAGTCGCTGTGTTTAAAGAAAAACTGTTTTCCAATGTAATGTGTGATCTTGATAATAGTATTTTCATCAAAGGTAGCAATTACATTCATTAAGCTGGGACTGGCATGGCAGCAAGGAAATTAAGTGGAAAGTGAATAAAAAGCTCCCCTCCCCCCTTTGTTATCTGCTTCCCTTTAGAAGTTGAAATGCACCGTGGTGAGCTGCCTCTGGGAAATACAGAGTGAATATAAAGAAATAAAGTCCTCCTTAACCTTTCTGAATAATGACCCTGTAGACATCCTAGGGACGGCAACATAGATGCACTTTTCAAATTCAAGGGCTTTATTCTACCTTAATTTTCTATGCAAGTTTTAAACGAGCTCAACATAGGATTCAGGTCTTTAAAGGCTTCAGGGCTCTTTGGGATTAATTCACTGTTCTTTGCGCACATAAATTAATAGTTTTGTGTTCTCAAAAAACCCACAACAAGGCATCAATCAACTAGTTTAGGAGAGAAATAAGGCCATTTGCCTGTTTTTAATTACCCCAGTAACTACCGGTTTAGGTTTTTTTACACTTGAACTTCGAGGCTGTTGTAAATGAAGTCCACCCACTGAGGTACAAGCATCGCACAGGAAAAGAGCCTCCAGCTTCTTGAATCTCACTGTGTTGCTGGGAGAAATTTATTCTGGAAAAGATAAAGTGTGAGTGCGTGTGTTCCCTCCAGGCAGATGCTCTGTGTCTTCCCCCCACCCCAGCCCCCACCCCCCACATTAAAAGTCCTGCTTGAAAAATGTCCTTGCAATGCCTCAAAGGGCTTGATGATTTCAATTTTATTCAACAGAGCACAGTGATAGCCAGACATTCCCGGGCAAAAAGTAGATGGAAATATGCCATCTCCTATCAGCACCCTGGCTCCGGCCAATGTTTGAACCTGAAAAGCTTTCTGAGAAAATGAAACCAGCCCACAAAAATCAATTGGGGACCCCTATTCCTTGTGATTGGACACGCACAGCGCTGCGGCGAGAATCATTATCTCTAAATTGATTGACCCAAATGTCATGCAGATCGTCTTGGAGTGGGAAGCCAGTGTGCTTGACAGGCTCCGCATTTTCTGCTGGCTGCACAGCCAGACGCGGCCATGGCCTTGAAGGCCACCCTCTAACCAGGCAGGTCAGGGTATTGCCCTTGGCGAAGAGAGACGCTACACCGCCAGAAAAAGCGGGACTGGGGAAGTTTTTAACTTGACATTCTGACCTGCTCCGTGGCGGCTGGTTTGACTTTCTGAGACGAGAACATTGAATGAGGAGCCAGGAGACCAAGCTGTGGTTCCAGCCGGTGACAAGGGCTAACCATTACTGAGCGGCTGACTGTGCTCCCGAACTTTGCCGAGGGTTTACACGCATTGTGCACCTTACGCCCCACAGCACGTCTCTCAGGTGGGCACTGGTGTCATCATCATGTCCATTTTATAAAGAAAAACAAATCCTAGCGAGGGTAAGTCACCCATCGCAGGCTGCACAATTAAAAAGAGGGAAGCGGACATCCCAGCCCTGGCTCTTGGCTGCGTGGTCACGGGGGCGAGGGCTTCGGCTCCCTGGGCTCAGGGCGCCTCGACGTAAATAAGGGGGTAGCTACCAAATCCCCAGTGTCCCCAGCAGCTCGACAATTACAAGATTTTTCAGAAGGCCTTTTAGATTATCTTGGGCTTATTTGTTTTGGGGACCTCCTCTGAAGAGCCACAGGTAGCCCCCCAGAGCAGAGAGAGGACAGAGGACTGGGTACCTCCAGGCAGCTGAAGATCCCAGGAGGTGGCCCCGTGACAAGGTGGCAGGTGTGGATCTCCCCCACCAGCACGGGTGAGCAAGGAGGAAACAGTGCATTTCTTTAGTTTTGATTGGGACAAACTCGGCGAGTCCCAATGTTTGGGGACATTTTCTAATCATCATCTACCCAAACCGTCTCTCCTGCCAGGTGGTAGCTCTTAGCAACAACAGGTCTCAGCTCAGTGTGATGACTCCTCAGTCACTGTTGGTTCATTGAACTGGCTCGGTTCACTTCTGAACACTTAGCCCTGTTCACTTGCAAACCATAGTCTCACGTCCACTTTGTAACTACCATGCCCCAAAGCCCGGCGCTGGCTCTGCCCGTTTGTGACTCCAGCAGCCTGCTGTACGTGCGTGCGAGTGTGTGCATTTGCACGTGTGTGGTGGAGGCGGGAGACTGCAGGGTCTCTCTTGATTGTTTTCCTTTCCGCCAATGGTGCTGTGGTTGGTTGAGGGAGAACAAAAAAGAGACCTCTGCTTCCTTACCTGCCTGGGCAAGGCGCCGTTCCTCCCTGACTTTGTTGTTCTAGCAACTTCTCTATGTGCACATTCCATGTGTGGGTTGGCCAGAGCAAGTCCTGCCATCTGCAGTCTCTTGCAAGAGTGGCTACACTTTCCACCCGGCTCTTTCCCCTTCAGTCACACCTCTTTGTCCTCCAGATTCCAGCAAGGTCATGTAACACAATCCCATCGCCTCCCGGGCCAATCCTCGGGCCTGTGGGGGACCCACGGAACCCGTCTGACTTAACCATTTGGAACCAGGAACTCGACATGGGGTGGTCCTGGCCCCCTCTCTGTGATTCCCCCATCATTTCCCGACTCTCTTTTTCTCCTGCTCTCATGGGAAAAAACAACAATCCGTAAGCTAAGTAAGGTGTCCAGCTGGGAGCAAAATGCCAGGCTACCTTCCTTGTAGGATCCTCAGCCTTGGTGGTGGGAAAGTCCCCTCTTGTCCACTCTGGCGGGTGGTGGTGAACTCCTCTCTCATGCTGAGGGTGGTTGACTGAACTGGTGCCCCTCTGAGGCCTGTGGGGATGTGGCTGGTCTGATTCCTGGTGGTCTTCTGAACTTATAAAGTATGAGGTACTCGTGTATGGTGACCTGACAATATTTTTAAATTGATTTTAGTGAGAGAGAGTGAGAAATACTGATTTGTTGTTCCACTTACGTATGCATTCATTGCTTGCTGCTTCCATGTGTGCACTCATGCCTTCAGGGATCGAACCCACAACCTTGGCCTATCAGGATGACACTCTAATCAACAGAGTTACCTGGCCAAGGCCTGGTGACCTTATTATAATTTATTGCCTAAATTGGAAAGCTCTTTTGAAAGTGACAAGTAGCACTATTAAAAATTATTCTGAGCCAAAAGGCATAAACTGGGATGGCCTAGAAAAACTGAGACGTATTGTCCCCTGACCCTTGTGCAGTCCTGCACTCTAGCTCATTCTTCAAAGGTCGAAAGCACCGCCCCCCACCCTCTGTGCCATCAATCCGCGCAAGGCCCTCTCCGAGCCCCACCCCAACTGTTTGAGGGGTGCCCAACTTCGCTCAGGGCTCCTTTCCCCAGGAGTCCGTCTGGGTTCTGGGGGGTCTCATGCAGTGCCAAGTGTGAAGGGTCCTCATGCAGTGCCAAGTGTGAAGGGCCCTCTCGGAGCCTCCATCCCCCCCCTGCACAGCCTACCTCCACAAGAGTCTGTCCTCCTGGCCAGGAGCCTCCCGCACCCCAGCTTCACTCCGTCATCTGGGATAGGCTGGACATTCGCATCTTCTGTGAGGCCAGAGGGCTCTGCCCAGCATCCAGCCTCCTGGGGCCCCATCCGGCCTTTCCTCTGGCATACACCCCCCAGGGCACTCGTCCAGGGGACCCGTGGGGCACAAAGGCCTGTCTTCACCCAACCTGGGGCAACCCCTTTCGTCTGGGGCAGACTAATCTCTCCCCAAGCCTTGCTCCATTTTGGACTTGCTTCCCCTTTCCTTCAAAGCCCACTGCCTGATGAGAACAGGGACAAGTATCAGAAGTGCTGGACCAGCTTTGTGAAGGGGGCAGGATGGCGGAAAAGGAAGGAGGAAAGAAAAATAGTAATAGCTCCAAAAGCCATCTGGTCACACCACTTGAAAGCCAGAAGTTCTTGGGGACGCATCCAGCCTGCTCGGTCAGGTGCTCTGCGTGCCATCTGGACTTCTGTGGGTACGTGGCCATGTCCCCTACAGCGGTGAAGACCTGCAGAACGTTCCGTGATAATGAGGCTGTTCCATAGCCGGGCTGCGCAATACGGTAGCCACAAGCCCAATGCAGCTAATGAGCACTTGCGATTTGCTTTTTATTTAATATCAACTAGTTTACATTTACATAGCTCCACATGGCTAGTGGCTGTCGCACTGGAGAGCCCAGTTCCCAAGAACTTGTTGAAGAGGATCGGTATCATCCAACGGATGTTTCGAAGACAGTGCTACACGGACCATGGATTGGCTATGGGAAGAGTGGAAGCGGAAGGGGACCAGGCTCTGGGGAGGTGACCACACTGTCCCCAGGGAGAGAGCATGACTGTGGACTGAAGTGCTTGTAGAGGCGAAGGAGGCCCGCTGGTGGCCAGGCCACCAAACAGTGCTTCCGGCCTGGCCGTCCACCCCCCATGTTTGCTCAGCCCGTCTCAGCCCCTGGTCTCAGCTGTTCTGGAGGCTGGAGCAGGGCGGCGTCTCAGTCTGTTGGGGCTAAACAAGGAATACTCATTACCGTATTTTGCCGTGTATAATGTACACTTTTTTTGCCCAAATTTTTGAGGGAAAAATAAGGATGCCCATTATACTTGGGTAGTACCTGAAATACCCTGTATCTGTTCTTGTGTTTTGTAATTATTTGTTCCATAAAATTTCTTGTACCATAATATGTTAAAAAATAAATGCTAACATTCCTTTATAATACAAAAAACCAAGTATTGAAATATAAGTAAATACATAATTGAAGTAAAATATTAAAATGAAAGAATTTTTCCCCTGAAAGTTTGGGCCAAAAACCTGCATGTGCATAACACATGGCAAAATATGGACTCACCGCTCTGCAGGCTGGGAAGTCTGAGATCATGGGGCCACCAGATTCGGTGTCTTGGGGGGACCTGCTTCCTTGTCGACAGCAGTCTTCACACTGGGGGTCTCCCTGGGGTGGACCCTTTGAGAAGGGCACTAACCCATTCATGCCCACGTCCCAACACCACCACCTTGCCCTTTTAAGATTCCAACCCTTGAATTTGGGGGGCGGGGCACAAAGATTCAGTCCGTAGCCGATGAAAAGGATTCTTTCTTGCCCCAAATCAGGTAATTCCATCAAAGTTTTGCAGGATTTTGGCTTCTCCCTCTGACCCTGGCTATCTCAAAAGTTGTCCCCCTGCTGCCCCCATTCAGAGAAAAAAAATAAAGCATCTCCTAGTGTCAGAAGTCCTCACAATTTTTATTCCCCCAGACTTACTTGGATACATTTGATATGTAAATAGATGTATTTCTCCATTTCTCCTCCCTGTTAAGGATAACCTAGTTCTCCCTCCCTCCAACTGTACTCAGCACCCTCTGAACTCGGGGCTCAGCTGCAGGCAGACCTTCAATCGCTGCCTGGAGTGTCCCCAGGGCCTGCTCTTGGGTGCATGTCGCCTCCCCAGGGCCATGACTGCTGCAGGCCTTCCCTCTCACCCCCCGATCGTGTCACTGGGGAAGGGCAGGAGAAAGAGAGGGAGAGAAACATTGGCACAAAAGAGAAGAATCAATCAGTTACCTCTCATACACAACCAAACCTGCAACCCAGGCAGGCGCCCTGACTGGGAATTGAACCGGTGATCTTTTGCTTTGCAGGACGACGCCCAGCCCACTGAGCCACACCAGCCAGGACAGCATCACCAGGCATTTCCAGACTGGCTTGTTTTCTGAGGTTGCCTCTATGCGTGTTCTTTTGGTTCTCCTGTACGCCCCCCACCACCTGAATGCAAGTATCTAACAATCCTCGTCTCACTGAGAAAATGCTGGACACTATCCTAGGCTGACCTCCACCCCTGACCAAAGGATGTCAACTGCTTTGAGGGTAAAGCTGCATGGGAAAGGGGGCACGGACTCTGCCTCCTCACTAGCTTACTAGCTTGCACCCGCCCCCAGCCCCCGGCCATCTCCAGGCTGGGGAGTAGAAGCACACCTCTCTGGTGGGTGCAGATGTGCGTGCCTGCTCCATGTTTTGCATAAACTTTAACTTGCATTCTTTAACGAACATACATTCTACTTCTATACGCTTTGAATGACATTATTTTTAAAAATCCTGTGGGTCACAACGAAGTACATATAAGATCACAATAGAAATACAGAATACAAAAGGAGAGGTCAGAAAACAAAAAAGCTAGAAAAAGCAAGAAACAGAAAATCTTCGGAGAGGCGGCCCGTTTAAAATTTTAAAACTCCATAATAATCAAGTGAGCACAAACAGGACATTGCATATTCTTTATTTAATGAAAATTTAATTACCAACAGAACAATGAAAATCTATATGAAAACCACTCTCATCAAATCCACCACATGAGAAGGTTGAAATCCCTGCGATGTCACCCTCTTCGTTCAAAATGTAATTACTGAGCAAAACAATAGGACGACAGCCGGGCCTGCAGTTGTTGGCTGGCCCCGGCCCCACAAACGTCAGGGGGCCTTCCGAGGGCAAGCGCAGAGACGCCGGGGGCCTGGTGTTCTCCACCATACGTGGCACGCTGGTTGCCATGGGGTCTCAAGAGAGGAAGCCCGCAAACAGAGATGGTAAAAATGGTAGAGGAACCAGGGTCCAAAAAATGCTAGAAGTTGCGGGCATGAGGCAATTTCAGCAGGATACAAGAGAAATGAGTGTTGAGAGAAATAACAGGCATCCAAACCAAGCAGCCCCGAGAGCCCCTTTCTCTGCTGGACAGAAGGATGAGGGTTTTCTTTCAAGAGACCTTCCTTTCAGATGCCTCTGAAACATTATGGCTTCATTATGATAATGTGTGATTCCGTCCTCTGAGGGCCGGTGGTAGATATCCTGGTGTTTGACTGGGGTTCAGGTTCTTCTTAGGCTATATTATTATTAGCCAGGGGTGATAAACGTGCTGTGAAATTTTTATCCTTTTGGAGATTGCCTTGGACTGCTGAGACCCAGTAGGAACTTCAGACCAAAAGATTAGCCAGTATGAGGCAAACATTTGTGTATATTTAGGGCCAATGAAGTGAGAAATGTATTAAGCCAAAGGTAGCATGAATGCCCACACCAGATGATGACCTCTGAGAACATGACAATAAATGAACAGAGCCTGTATTTTTTATACATTGTTTAAAAAACAAAAGCCCAGGTGGCTCAGTTGGCTGAAGTATCATCCCATACACCAAAAGGTTGTGGGTTCGATTTCTGATCAGAGCACATTATGTAGGTTGTGGGTTCAATCCCCAGTTGGGGCACATATGGGAGGAAACCAATTGATATTTTTCTCTAACATCGAGGTTTCTCTTTCTCTCTCTCTCAAATCAATAAACATATCCTCAGGTGAGAATTCAAAAAAATAAACAACAAATACCCACCCGTGCCTTTCTCTACGTGGTAACTATTTTACTACTGGTGTATTTCGATCTAAGTCCCAAGACTTCTTGCCCTTTGGACAAGTGCAGGGTTGTTTCTGTCTTAAAATACCCTTTAATACAAAGTACATTTAAAATGAGCTCAGCAGCAGTCGGAAACCCAGGGAGTTGGAAAGGTGGAGTATCCGCATGTGAAGGAACTGAACCTGCACTTGTAAGACTCAGGTATTTGTTCTAAAGCGAAGACACGGGGGCAGGGAATGAAGAGGTGCAACGGTAGAAACGTGAGAAATGGTGGAATTTCCACATAAGGGAAAGGAAACCAGAAGAGAAGAGCCAGCCACGAGGAGGAGGAGCTTCGACAAAAGCTAAGGAAGCAGAGCTCTAGGAAGAGGCCTCTGGAATGAACAGAGGAGGCCCCCAGTGGAGGGTGTAAAGGTAGCTTCTGAGAGCACCGTTTAAATCCACTGACGAAAGGGAAGGCAGGTAGAAACAAGTAAAGGAGCCAGCATGAGGACAAGGGCTCCCACGCAGCGGGCGACCACTGGCCAGCCTTTCAGCCTGCGGAGCAGTGACTCGGGGGAGGTTTATTTTTCAAGGATGGGGAGAGTTGGACACTTCTGCGGACGGAAGGAGAGAGAGCCAGTTGGACTGAACAGGCTACAGAGAAGTTAAGAGAGAAGCACGGCCCACGTCCTCAGAGAGAGGTCTTTTTTTTTTCTTGTTGGTGGGAGTGACCCGTCTTCTCAGTAAAATTTAGGAGACAGTAATTCAATTGGGGCTGGCAAAGGCTTCCCTAAAGGACCAGATGTAAATATTTTAGGCTTTGTGGGCAAGAGGCAACATTGAAAATATTATACACACATTTATACACCATTTTACATGTAAAAAAACTATAGCTCCCAGGTCACAGCAAACATGGACAGTGGTCGCAGTGTGCCCATCCAATTTAAACCACGGACCTGGGACCTTCGACTTCAGAACTTTGGGATTGCTTTTTTCCTGGGAACAAGTATTTCATGTATAAGAAAATATTACCTTTGAATATGTCAGGGCAAGTCACATAAAATCAAACTACGAGTAAAGGCAAGATGCTAATCCCAAGAGCAGTGAAGAAGCCCTTCCGGGGAGGTCAGACTTGGCAAAGCAAGACACCCACCGCTTAGTGCAGGGTGGGCATTTAAACCTGCTCTGCGCTCTTTGTCCTCAGAAGTCCAATCCCCTTCTGGTCCTGTGTCAGAGTCTAGTCTCCCCTGGGGCTGAAAGGAGTTGCCTCCTTGGCTGTGGTTATTTGAGAAAATCAGGAAAATCAGTTAAAGGAAAATGACACACAAAAGTGACAAATCCCAATAACCCTCTAGGTAGCTTTATTTATTTTCAACCACAGAAGTAGCATTATTTTGAACTACAATTACACAAGCACCGTTGTATCGTTATAAAAACACAAGTGAGGATGATGCCAGCAACCCCACGGCTGCCTTCCAGACCCCAAGTGCTGGCGCCGCCAGCAGCGCAGTTTGGTGTGGGGGCTAGACTTTCCGGGTTCGTTCTCAGAACGTATATGCGTGCGTGGACTTACAAAAACGATGGCTTCTTACATTCTGCAGAAACATTGTTCGATTTGTAATTTGTGAAACAAGACCACTTGGTGATGATTTAATCTCGGTACACGGATCTTGTTCTTTTCAATGGCTGCATAGGATCGTCGTGTGCATTTCCATGATTTATTTCTCCTCCTACTTAGCCATGCCTAATCCTCCACCACCGCAGGCGATGCTGCCCTGGAGTCTGACACACCTTCCTGCCCGTCCTCCCTGGAGCACGGAGTGAGACGGCCCAGCCTCCCATGACTATTGTTGACAAGCTGTACTTTGTATTTTTGTTTTCTATTTAACCAAAGTTCTTTCAAGTTATGGTTAGCTTTCTCATATCCTGTTATATATTTATCACTACGTATAGTGAACATTGCCTGTAAAATTCTGTTTTTGGTCCTGGCCGGGTGGCTCAGTTGGTAGGAGTGTCCTCGAGGCACCAAAAGGTTACGGGGCAGTTATGGGAGGCAAGCGATCTGTGCTTCTCTCTCCCTTCCTCTGAAAAAGCAATGAAAAAATATCCTCAAGTGGGGGTAAATTTTTTTTTTTTTCCTTTTTGGAGTTTGCAGGAATGTCCTTTGTGGCAAAATTCGAATGACTATCCATTTGCATTCGAAAAGAAACAAGTTCTCCCTCCATCCATCAGGTTAAGTTATGCTATCCAAAACTTCTCATCCTATTCTTGCTCTCCCCTACTCCATGGACCTGCTGACCCCTACGTCAAGGCCAAAGGCAATGGCTTTGTCCTGTTTCCAGTGTATTTCTGCTTGTTTTGCTCCACGTAGCTCCGTTATATGGTTAGGGACGAATACTTTGTCACCATTGGACCTTCTTAGTGACCGCTGCCTGTTTTGTTACATCTTTTTTGTCCTTTAAAGTTTTGTCCTTAATTCTGTCGTTTGCTATCAACATGGCTATCCTTGCTTTCCTTTTTGTAATACTTGGTTATTTCAACTTTCCTGTGCTGATTTTTTTTTTGTTTTTTTAAAGTGTTTTCAGACTTCCGGCAAGATGGCGGCATAGGTGAATGCGCCGTGCCTCCTTGCACAACCAAACAAGGAAAAAACCAGAAATTTACCCAACCAAAAACAGCCAGATCTGACAGAAAATCGAATTGAGAGGTAGTCCGACAACCAAGGAATTAAACATACATTCATCCAGTCTGGTGAGCCAGGAGGAGCAGGGCAGAGGGAGAGCGCTCGGCAACCTCGGAGCAAGCTGGTGAGCAGACAGCAAGACCGTGGTTGGAGGGGTGGTTCCCGTGGGGCTGCGGCACACTGAGACGGGAGTGCCTGACCTAAGCGCGGCCAGCGACCGGCTCTTCCGGACCCAGCAGGGCCGAGACTGGTGGACCAGGCAGGTCCGCATTCACGTGCAGACAAACCGGGAGAGAAAGCAGGGCGCAACCCATCGGCGCAGATTGAGAGCACCTGTGGGGGTGGAGTCCGCGGCGGGAGGAACTACCAGCCTCACAGGAGAGTTCGTTGGGGAGACCCGCGGGAGATTGGAGCTGTGCAGCCCATCCACCGACCCCAGAGCGACCCCCGGAGCCAGCACAGAGGGGCTCGAATTGCTTGCAGGAGGCGGTGTGGGTGCAGAGAGCGGAGCAGGCGCCATTGTGCTCTCAGGTCCCGCCCCCACAGGCTACATCACAACACAGCGACCGTTTCCCTGCCCAGGTGAACCCCAAGGCTCCGCCCTCCTTACAGTAACAGGCTCACCGAGGGAAAAAAAATGGTCCAAAGAAAAGAACAGATCAAAGCTCCAGAACTAACCGACCAAGAGATAACCAACCTATCAGATGCAGTTTAAAACCCTAGTAATCAGGATGCTCACAGAATTCGACGAAAAATTATTGAAATTGCTTGAACAAATGAGGAGAGATTTGCAGGGAACCAATAGGGATAAGAAGGAAACTGGGACTCAAATCAACAGAGTGGACCAGCAGAAAGAAAAAAACATCCAACCAGAAAAGAATGAAGAAACAAGAATTCAAAAAATGGAGGAGGGGCTCAGAAACCTCCAGGACATCTGTAAAAGT
The DNA here is from genome assembly GCA_004026765.1 of Micronycteris hirsuta. Taxonomy (NCBI): domain Eukaryota; kingdom Metazoa; phylum Chordata; class Mammalia; order Chiroptera; family Phyllostomidae; genus Micronycteris; species Micronycteris hirsuta. The sequence goes on from PVJI01024576.1 coordinate 21,434, forward strand.
CCTAACATACGGATCATAGGGCTGCCAGAAGGAGAAGAAGAAATCCAAGGAATTGAAAACTTATTTGAACACATAATGACGGAGAATTTCCCGAAGCTGGTGAAGGAAACAGACTTTCGGGAAGTCCAGGAAGCTCAGAGAGTCCCAAAGAGGTTGGACCCAAAGAGGAACACACCAAGACACATCATAATTACATTACCCAAGATCAAAAATAAGGAAAGGATCCTAGAAGCAGCCAGAGAAAAGGAGACAGTTACCTACAAAGGAATTCCCATAAGA
>PVJI01024577.1:0-21809 GCA_004026765.1 Micronycteris hirsuta
GCTTTGGGGACGTTTCTGAAAACTTTTAAGCTAAGCTATTTTGTTTTTGATGCCCTGGCTGGTGTGGCTCAGTGGACTGAGCACTGACCTGCGAACCAGTCAGGGCACATGCCTGGATTGTGGGCTAGGTCAGGTCTCCAGTAGAGGACATGCAAGAGGCAACTACACGTTGATATTTCTCTCCTTCTTCCTCCTTTCCCCTCTGTCTAAAATAAATAAGTAAAATCTGAAAAAAATAAAGATTTTATTTTTGAAGGAAAAATTGCTTATAGTAAATTCAGAGGCATGCAGACGAGCCCTTTGTTCTTCAAGCTAAATGAAGACGATGACATGCTAATGGTTGTTTATTTCTTTTGCTTTTAAGTGTGCATGTTTTCATTTTCCTTTTGACAATTCCTTTGTGATCACCTTCCTTTTTTATTTCACTGTCCTCCCCCTTCTCAAACAAACAAAAAAAGTTGGGATATGTGAATACTCAGGACAACCTTTGGTCTTACACCTCAACCATTTTTTCAGACCTGTCTCAGTCTTAAACAAGCAGAGTGAAACTGAGTGTTTTCTCAGACACAAATATTATTACCAATGTAGTTTTTGCAACATACTGCTTATTGAACTTACAGACTGTGTAGCAGGATAAAGAAAGAAAAGACACAGAGGGGCTTTTGGAAGCACCAACACTGTTCTTCAACAGTCAGAATAATTGTCTATTGATAATTAATGCCATATTTAAGCCAACATTTTTAATTAGCTTCCCAAATGACTGAGCTACCACTCTGCAAGTATTTCTAATTTTTCTGAATAGAATTTTAATCATTCTTTCCATACCTTAACACATTACCAGATATAGCATTTGATTGGAATATATTAGGCAGTGGGAACATATTTGCAACTAAATCTATATTAAAAGTAAGATATGTTTTCAAGTGGATGTCCTTTAAAAGTAAAAAAAAATGGGAAAAAGTATGAGTGTGTGTTTTCTTACATGACTACTAATCATAACATGAGTAGTCAAGTACATCTCCATCTTTGCTGTGAGGCCTCATGTTCAAGGAAATCACTTTTTTAATATTGGCTCTCTAAATTCCCCCCCTTGTTTTGAGGATTGGTAAGATTTTTTTAAGTTAATGTCAGCAAATTAATTGAAGTTACACTTCCAGACTGGAATCCATTTAAAGTACTGACTATAGTACTGCTTCTTTTTTAGTTTTTAAATATATTCGACTTGGGGTTCTAAGGTAAAAATTAGGAAGTTATTTGTGGATAAAGTAAAAAAGTTGTACAACTAACTGAAATAAAACTCTTGTGATAAGTTTAGTGGGGAGATTCAAATATCCAAGTAGCTAATATTTTACTCCTTTTAACAATTGAAATGCCCTGTTTTAGTCACTACAACTTCTCATTACATAGGATGCTAGAATGCCAGATTTTAAGATAGTATTTATATTGGAATGGCCAAAATGTTCATTTGTTGTTTTGTTTTTTTTTCCCCATAAGATGGCTCTAGTAGTGCTTAGTTGCCTTTAACTTCATTCAAAACAATTTTGCTAGATTGTATTGTGATAGCTGTCATATCAGCATGCATTTTTAAAAATTATCAAAATTGGTGAATTTTCTTGTAGCCATTTTAATATTGAAGATGGAAGAAAATAAGCAACATTTTTGGCTTATTATGCTTTATTATTTCAGCAAAGGTAAAAACACAACTGAAACACAAAAAACAGATTTGTGCAGAGTAAGGAGAAGGTGCTGTGGCTGATTGAACATGTCAAAACTGGTTTACCACATTGCACGCTGGAGATGCTGGCTGGACGATGCTGCGTGGTTGGGGAGCACAGTGGAAGTTCACAGTGCTCAAATCAAGACATTAATTGAAAACAATCAACATTATACCACATGGGAGATGGCTGACATACTCAAAATATCCAAATCAATAAAGTTATTGGAAAAATGTCATATTTTACGGAAAAATTTATACAGACCTTTTGGCCAACCCAATAAAGTTAAATCTCTATATTGACTTTTGTATCAATCATCTTATTGAGCAATCAAAATTAGAGTTCTTTGGTTTGAAAACAACACATAAGAGCCTCCGAACAACTTAAGACTTACTTAGTTTTATGGGTGATGTTTTCATGTAAGGGTGGATGTTATATTTTGTAGAAGTGTTTGCTCTTTGTATGGTGGTATGTGTAGAGTGCATTCATTCTTCAATACTCCTTAAAAATCTTTGACATTAATACTTTTGTGCAACTGTGTTTTGAATAAAGCCACGACAGCATTAAAAAAAAAAACTCTGCTCACTGTTTAATAGTAATGTTGGAGTCTCCTCTCGTTCATTTGTCTCTACTTACAGCTCTGTATTTATGACAGTGCTGATTTCTTGAGAATTGTTTCCAAGGATTTAAACATCTGTGTCTACAGCTCCTTGAATTTTCCAGCTTTTCAGACCTATGACATGAATACATGTTTTCATAAATACGCATAAGTGAATAATTTTGTCCTTTCTTAAAGTTATTATATGAAACTCAAGAAATTAGAACATAATTTTTGTTGAAGACACCTAAATGTTTCTTCTTTGGCTGTAGATTATATATTTGTTCTACTTTTAGAAAGTTTAAAAACTACTATGGCTAAAAGGATGCATTAAACTTGGGGGGCAGAGTCTGCATATGAAACATGCATGGTCAGTTCTGCGTTCTGCATCTTTGCTCAAAGTGATAAAATAGGGGAAAAATGAATGTGGAGAGAAAGGTCAGTAATTTAGTTTCCTATAGAACTGTTAAAGTATTATGCTCCAGAAATAATGAAAGCCTTACCAAGAAAAAAAACATACTTGGATGCTTACATATTATTGGAGGATAGAAAATATTATGGCAAAGATCAAATAGCAAAGATCAAATTCACTATTTTCATTAGTGAATATATTTTAGAATTATAATAACTCAGTGTGGAATTGTTATTTAGCTTTCCCACATGTCAGCTATAATTGCAGAATTATTTTACAACAAAATGTGTTGTTTCCAAACTGGAATGGAGTGAGAGAGAAGCTTAGTTATCACCCATAGCAATAACTTATTTTGTAAGAGAGGAAAGTAAGAAAGAAAGAAGTTAAGTGATTTACCCAGTGTCTCTTGGGATTGTTGTATCTGAAGCAGGGCTAAAAATGAAGTCTCCCAACTCAGTTTCCTTCCAATTTTATTCAAGCTAATCCTGCCCCTATATCTTTCCTGCAAAATAGGAAGCAAAAAAAATCAGACATGTCTTTTATTGCTTAAGCATCATCACCATACAACTTTTCACAGTCCCTATGCATACGTGTTAACTTACGGGAAAGCATAAATAGTTTCTTTCCCAAGACTGCCAACTGCTTCTACTTACTCCCTTATAATCATGCATGTGCTCATGCACATATATCCATATTTCAAGTAGTTTTTGTAAGTGATGATAATATGCCATTTGCAGTTTTTACCCATACGTTAAACTTCAATTACTAAACATTTCATAGCCAAAGTAAGGGGAATTAGGAAAAAATCATTTAATTTAAAACAATATAATATTTTAGCAACATGATTATTTTTGAAAGCATATTAATGGGAAGTTTTACCTTATTAATGTTTTTGAATGAAAAAATATCCCTATGCTTTGAATTTCACATAAAAGTGTTAACTCTTTAACACATGTTTTTGTAAAATATTTAACACATTTTACTGTAAAGCCATTCTACAACTATAGCTGACATGTGGGAAAACTATGAAACACTTCCATATGATTCTGTAATATATTCACTGAAGGAGATAGCTATTTGATTTTTGCTTCACTATTCTATATCCTTTGATAATATGCAAGCAATCTAAATATGTCTTTCCTCTGTAAGGCATTTTTTATTCCTGAAGCACAATGGATTCTAAAATGCTAACATGTGTTTTGTAATTTGGAAAAATGTTTCTACAATAAATAGATGTTACAGGGCCAACAGGGGCGGATCTCTTCACTTAGTCCAGATAAGTGCATATAGGCACAAGAGAAGATGCCAGGAGGTTATTAGTAAGTTTAATAAAATAAAAACAAAAATTTATTTTTTCTTTATTATTATTATTTTAATTGCTCAAGTACCATTTTCTGCCTTTTCCTCCCACCCCTCCCCACCACCCCAGCCCTCTCCACCTCCCTCCCCCATTCCACCCCCCTTTGTTGTTGTCCATGTGTCCTTTATAGTTGTTCCTGTAAACCCTTCACCCTTTCCCCCTTTATCCACGCCCCCTCCCTTCTGATCATTGTCAGCCTGTTCTCAATTTCAATGCCTTTGGCTATACTTTGCTTGCTTGTTCATTTTGTTGATTAGGTTCCTGTTAATGGTGAGATCATATGGTATTTGTCTTTCATCGCCTGGCTCATTTCATTTAGCATAATGCTTACCAGTTCCATCCACGCTGCCAGAAGGGTAGGAGTTCCTTCTTTCTTTCTGCTGCGTGGTATTCCATTGCATAGATGTACCATAGTTTTTTGATCCATTCATTTACTGATGGGCACTTGGGTGACTTCCAGCACTTAGCTATTGTAAATTGCACTGCTATGAACATTGGGATGCATAAATTCTTTTGGATTGGTGTTTCAGGGCTCTTAGGATATAATCCTAGCAGTGGAATTGTTGGGTCAAAAGGCATTTCCATTTTTAGTTTTCTGAGGAAATTCCATACTGTTTTCCATAGTGGTTTCACCAGTCTGCAATCCCACAACAGTGCAGTAGAGTTACCTTTTCTCCACATCCTCACCAACATTTGTTGTTTGTTGCTTTGTTAATGATGGCCATTCTGACCAGTGTGAAGTGGTATCTCATTGTGGTTTTAATTTGGATCTCTCTGATGGCCAGCAATACTGAGCATCCTTTCATATGTCTCTGGACCCTCTGTATGCCCTCCTTGGAGAAGTGTCTGTTCAAGTCTTTTGCCTATTTTTTTTTCAAAATGTATCTTCATAATAGAAATTCAAACATGACAGAAAAATACAAAATACATGAAGTAGAAAGAGTAAAATCCCTTTGATTACCCACTCCTTTCTTCCATCCAGAAAAATAACTGGTAACAATTGGCATATACTGTTTTTTTTCTTTTTCCTTTTTTTAAAATTTATTTTTTAATTACTTTATTGTTGCTCAGTTACAGTTGTCTGCATTTTCTCCCCTCCCTAATTTAATTATTTTTTTAAACTTCCATCATATTTAGCTCACAGATCATACAAAAAGAGATCAAGTTTGCTGATAGCTGATCTATGCCAGTTCTTTCTAACAGAAATATAATGTGAACCACAGAGTGGTTAATTTTAATATTTTATCAGAAACATTCAAAATATTATCATTTCAAGTTATAATTAATATAAAAATAGTTATTGGATATTTTACATTTGTAAAAAAATGGTATACTATGATTTCATCATCCAGTGTATGTTTTTTACTACTATCATCTTAATTTTGACTATCTACATTTTGAATGCTGAATAGCTACATGTAGTTTAGTGTGTACTGTACTGGACAGTATAGATTAAACCATTTGAAAAATAGTGTGTCCAAAGCAGAGCTCTTGATTTTTCTCTATAAATTGGATTTTTTCATTCTCCCCTGACTCTAGAAGGTATGATTTTCCCAGTTGTATAAGTCTCAGCACTAAAATATATTCTTTCTCTTCCTCTTCATATTAATCCATCACCAAGTCTTGCTGTTTCTGCCTCTAAATCAAAACTGTTCTACCTCTGTGCATTTCCAGTGCTCCATTCAGGCCACTTCTACCACTAACGCAGACCATCACAACAGCCATACTTATAGTTCTTTTAGCTCCAATCTTTCCCTCTGTCATACTTTATCTAAATCTATACCATACCATGTCATTCTTCTACTTTAAACCGAAAAATAATTCTCATTGTTTTTAAAGTCCAACCTCCTGCCATGGCACACATGGTTATATATAATGTGAATTTCTCTGTCACTTGATTAATGCCATAAACTCAAAAGAAACCCACAGGAATATTCAGGTCCTTTACCCATTTTTTAATTGGGCTGTTTGCCTTCCAGGAGTTGTGTGAGCTCTTTGTATATTTGGGAGATCAAACCCTTGTCCACGGTATCATTTGCAAATGTATTTTCCCATATGGTTGGTTCCCTTTTCATTTCGCTGATGTTTTCTTTATCCGTGCAGAAGCTTTTAATTTTGATGAAGTCCCATTTGTTTATTTTTTCCTTTATGCCCCTTGCTCTAGGGGACATATCAGTGAAAATATTGCTGAGTGGAATGTCTGAGACTTTCCTGCTTTTGTTCTCCTCCAGGACTTTTATGGTGTTGTGACTTAATATTTAAGTCTTTTACCCACCTTGAGTTTATTTTTGTGTATGGTGTAAATTGGTTGGGGGTGATAGGGGGAATGGAGAGAACTATGTTTGAACAACAATAAAAGAAAAAGAAACTCACAGGAATCTTGTAAGGATAAATTGATTTAGTGAACATTGACAAACTTTTCAAATTTTTGTAGTGTGCATTAATGTTAAGTTTTTATTTATCCATAAATAAATAAAAAAACTGTTTTGCTTCTAGATTTCTGCCAAGGGCAAAATACCAGTATATGTGTGTTTAATTCAATCAGCCAAGAGCAGATCTAAGAAATGTAAAACCAACAAAAACAAGGGATAATAATGACCAATCCTTATTTTCTGAGAGTGGAAGTAATAGAGGAGACATTTTTCAATACATTATTTTATGGTATAGGCTAAATAAATTCTCCCATGTCTAAAAATTGCTTATAAAGGATATCTGATTATTAACAGTCCTATTTTTTTCTTAATGCTGATGCTACCTCAGTCTCAGACACAATATGACTAGGTGAAATCAAAATATTTCTTTTTCTCCAAAGTTTAGAACAGCATTTTTGACAGGGAAGGAATATTGAGTGAAATTACTTGAAATTACAGGCTCTGCTTTATTGGATAATTTTGAGTAGCTTTACAAATAATAAATTTAGGGTATTTGTCTTAAAAATTAATATGTATCTGCAGTTACAAAATAATCATGGGAATATAAAATACAGCATAGGGAATATAGTCAATAATATTGTAATCACTATGTATGGAGCCAGGCAGATATTGAAATACCAAGGGGATCAATATGCAAAGTATATCATTGTTTAACCACTATGCTGTACCCCTAAAACTAATCCAAAATAATATTAGATGTAAGCTATAATTGAAAAATAAAATTAAAAAAATATGTTGTATGAAAGTTTGGAAACAGTTTTAACATCAACTTACACAAATACAAATATTTATGCAGTGAAGTCTATGTGTCACTCAAAGGAACTAAAAATGATTTAACTTGGAGTATTTGATTAATTTGATTTCATTAAATCTCTCAGATTTAGGGCACCTATCAAAGTTTTCTGAGCCTTAATCATAAAGCTTGAAAAGCCAATCAATAAGAGCAGGCCTATTCAACATTCTGATTTCACAAACATAATACACACACTGAAAAGGATACATGAACTTAGTTAAACTTTTCTTAAATTTGTGCAAGTTATTGAACAAAATGATTTTCCTTTGATTTAATTTTAAGATGGCATCAAATATATATTTCAAGTTTCAATATGGAATAGGAATTTGGAAATGAAGCCATTTCTTGAGATAGTAAATGAAATAGATTATGGTATGTCATATGCTACTCTTACACTGTGGGGGAAATTAAATTAAAATAGCAAAATAAGTATTTTCACTTGAATGTTTTAATTATATATAACATTATATAATACCATTTCATTAGAGTTAGCCTACCTTGGCAATTTTCCTGTTCTCATAATAGCATCATTAAGGGGTTCCACTATCATACGCACATGTTCTAATTAATTACCTTGTAGTCCTGGGTACTTGGAAGAGTCAATCTGTTCTTATTACTTCAGTAATGATTCCTTTTTGACTGTTATTTTTACATGTTTAATTACTTGCACTTTTGAAAATAACAGGATGAAGGAATTAATTCTATGTAATAAAAAATATGATATCCAGGAAATAACGAGTATAGAAAGAGCACATGTCAGTGATGGTGAGTCAACATAAAGAGAAAAATAATTGTGAAGTTTAAGCTTCAAAGGTGTTTTATTTGAAATTCAGGCAAGTCGCAAGTTCAAACTACCATAGGCTCAAGCTTCTCCATCTAACAAGGGGAAAGATACAGGATATTGTATAAAATCCGGCTCTGTGGACCATGATTGGCATGGTTACCAAATATTTTAAAAATGAAGCAACCCGCTGTGAAATTTAGGAAAGACCAATGCAATTAGTAATTTTATAGGCTGAATATTTGCTGAAATATGTTATCATCATTGGACCTCAACTCTATCCTATACTTTTATTATACCATTCACATTTCTGTAGTGTTTTACAGTTTAAAATATGTCAACTTTTACAGAGTAAGCGTAGTGACTTCAAAAAGCAGCTTAAATAACATCATCCATGCTTTATGAGTGAAAGCTGTGACCTTAAATCTAAATATTCCTTTTAAGTGTAAATATTCCTTTTACTAAACAGTGTAATGCTCAATAATCATTCCACTTAAAATACTTGGTTACTTTTTTTGTGGTGAGTTCAATTGGTATTTAGTTTTGAGTTTCACTGTCTCCAAGTAATCCTCGTTTACTAACACCGTTCAATTGCACCGTCTGTGTCTCCTGCTCCTACTAAACTTACACGTAAGTATACATTATCAAATTGCAAAGATGTGCTATGTTATTTTTCTTCATCTATTCATTTTTAAAATGTCTGTATCAAGATATAATTCACATAACATACAATGTACCGATTTAAAGTTTAAAATCATTGGACATCGTGTATTCAAATACATTTGGCGCCTGTGCCACAGTCAATTGTAGAACATGCTCATCACTTGAAAAACTAATCCTGTGCCCGTTAGCTGTCACTCCACTACCTCCCCCACCCTCGCAAGCCCAATAAATTACTTTCTGTCTCTATAAACACAAATTTCCATTCTGGACATTTTATATAAATGAATCATATAGTATCTGAGCTCCTGTGACTGTCTTCTGCCTGGTTTCTTTTACTTAGCACTATTTATTTAAAATTCATTTATGCTGTGATATGTTTTAGTACTTTGTTCCTTATTATGGTTTGGTAATATTCCATTGTATGCATATATCACATTTTGATTATCCTTATGAAAGGATAAAATATTATAAAAGGAAAATTTAATTGTAATAGTTCTTGCTACAAATCTCTTATCAGACATGATTCGCAAATACTTCCTGCCATTCTGTGGGTTATAGTTCCACTTTAATGATAGCATCCTTTGCCACACAAAAGTTTTTAGTTTTGATAAAGTCCAGTGTATCTATTTCTCCTTTTGTTCCCTCTGTTTTTGGTGTCATATCTAAGAATCCATTGCTAAATCCAACATATGAAAACTTGATTCTATGTTTTCTTTCAACATTTTTATCATTTTACTTCTTAAAGTTTTTGATCCATTTTGAGTTAATTTTTATATAGGCTGTGAGACAAGGGTCAAACTATTATTTTGCATGTGACTATCCAGTTGTCCCAGAACCATTATTGAAAGACTATTCCTTTCTATTGAATGATCTAGGCACACTGTTGAAAGTCAGTTGACTACAGACAAATGTTTTAATTTCTGGAATCTTTATGTATTTTCTTTTTTTTTTTCTCATGCAAAATATCTGCCTACAGTTTAGCTTACATGTCTAATGAATCTACCAATCTCTTTCTAATTATTTTTATCACAAATTCAGTGTTTTTGCAAGTGCCCATAGGCCTGACTTTCTCCACAGTCTGTGGAAAACAAGGTCAGTTTGCTGAGGAAGAGATGATGGGCTGTTCAATAGCCCCCTTCTTTCAAAAGGTAAAACCCATGAAGCACTGTGCTGGAGCTGAGCATGGAGCCAGTGGCATCCTTGTCTCTAGTGACACGTGTTCTGCAGGAAGCAAGCCAGCCTGAAAAGATATACCTACTGGGTGATTTCAACTATATGATGCTTGGAAAAAGGAAAAATTATAGAACAGTAAAACCATCACTGGTTGCCTGCCAGATATTTGAAGAGAAGGAGGAAGGGAGGAATGAATCTATGGAGCACAGGAGATTTTTAGGATAGTGTGATCATTCGCCATTATAATACAATGGTGGCTTCATGACATTATGCATTTGTCAAAATAAATAGAAGTGTGCAAAAGAAATAGTGAATTCTAGTGTAAATTATGGACTTTCATTAGTAATACATCAATATTGGTTCATCAATTATCAAAAATGCAGCACACTGGTGCACAATATTAATAGTAAAGGACCCTGCATGTTGGGGTGTGAGGTGTGGGGCATATATGTAAATCCCCTGCACTTTCTGCACAGTGTCTCTATAAATCTAAAACTGCTCTAAAATAAAATCTATTAAAACTTGAAAAAATGTATATTTTTAAAAATCCAAGAGATGAAAAATGAGTCAAGTAGGATTCCCACAGAGCTGTAAGGCCCTAAGTCTATTTGTTTACTTTTTAACTTCATCCCTGACTTGAAGGTATCTAGATATATGAGTAAAAATGTAATTATAATAATATGTAAAGATAAAAGCTCAGTACATTTTCCAAAATTATGAGAGACTTATCTTTGGCTTCTTACCATTTTTTTAAATCTGAAGTCACTGCTGCTAAGTTGATTCCAACAAAGACATTTATATATGACTTTCTCATTTTAATAAGGAGAGGTGGGGGATATAATGAAGAAAATCTGAGATTAATATTTTGCCGCATTTTCTAAGTAATGACTTAATTGTTCAAAAACAGCACATTGACAATGGTACGAAATAGATAAATATCTACATTGACTTGGATAGTGTTTGCTGACAAAATAAAGTAGTTCAACTTAATGTGTTACTTTTCAGTAGCTTACAATGTTATGATACAAACAGCTTTAATATATGCTTCCCTTTTGTGGCCTGTAAATGTGCTAAATGCAATGCCATACATTCTCTTGTTGGTATCTAATAATCTGCCAGTTAAGGGTATGAACATTCCATTCACAGCAACAGTCCCCATGCAATTTGCATATATTGTGGGCAATTTTATTTTTCTTGCAGAAAGAGTGCTCTTAAACACAATTACTCTGCTTGTAAAAGATATGCTATACTAGCATTTCATTAAATAGGACTTTAAAATCATCATGTAGGAAGCCATGACTCTAAGAAACACAATATAGATGCATTCATTGAAATAATGAAATTAAGATTCCACTAAATTGTTATCTACCCCTTTAAAATACTTAAAATAATTTTTCCCTCCCTGTTGAATTCATCTGATCACCTTAAAAACGAATAGTCCTACCAAATACCTTATCATTCTCAGAATAAAATGAATGCTAACTAGCATTGTCTGTATTCATGTTTTCTTACAGCTTCCTTCCATAAGCATTCCTTCTCCCACTGATATGTGGTCTTTAAATTTCCTAATGAATTCGGGACCCTTGTTAACAACTACCCTTATTGTAATATTATGTGATTGAGCACAGTCCACACACACTTTTCAGAAGATGCAATATATCACTATGATAAACTAGTAGTATTTTCTAATCCCAAACTAACCATTGAGTTCCCTTATTCTGATCATAAATTACAGGATCAGAATATAAGTGTGTCCAGTAATAAGTGCAAGAAGCATTATCAGCAAAATGATGCTGGGAATCGTATGCTTCATGGGAGCGTGTTTGAATGCATCTCACAGTCAGTGTAATTGAATTTTACTGTCTGCAGTTTACTGCCTATCTTTAAATTATGTAGGTCCATTACCCCCAAAAGTATTTGCAGTGTTAGCTATAGCATATCCTTATTAAAACTCATAATTGTGTGCTCATTATACTATATTCTTGAATGTTTATTATTGTAGTCAGTGTGGTATCTGGGTCTGCAGCTTGTCATATCCTATTTGCTCTTGGCAGGACCACATATCACTCAGCTTAAAGTGTTTATTTTACATTGTATACTTCCTACTATGTAACTTTTTAGTCTTGCATGTATCTTTAATTACATATTAATTTTGAATTTATTTTAAACAGGTTTGATTACTCCTGGTTTTGGTTTTGATATGGGGAAAATCTAATCTATAGGATCTGTCACAAATAACACCCTCTTTTTATTATAAAATCTTTTGTACAAAATCATAAGCATGTAACTCTAACATAACAATATCACACTCAAGCATACTACATGACATTTTAGGTGAAATGTTCAAATTAAAACTATAAATTATTATACCCATATTATTATCCTACTAACCACACTCAAGTGGGCATTACCTCTGTTGAACCTATATATGGGTTTATTTTGATCTCATTGAAAATTTACTCAAATAATAAAACAAAAAGTAGACCACACTCTGGGAAGGTAAACTATTAAATAAAAGAAACTCTGTATGGAAATGCAAAGTAATTATGCTAGACATACATGTTTCAAAATAAAATTGCTTAAAAAATAACCCCCTAAGTTATTAGGAAACTTTCTTAAGCATTTTCTAATATCTATAGCACACCTTGTTTAATTTAATGCCCAAGTGGTATACAAATTCATAAGTGATTATTAGAACAGGCTTGTTTTTTAATCTCTACAAATAATTGCCAAATTGTAAGCCTTAGTCAATTTTATATGTGGAGGTAAGAATTCTAGCTCTAGAACCAGAACAAAAAGACTTGTATCCAAATTCTAATTTTTCTACTTTCATGCCTTTGGGTACATCACCTGATTTTTCTGAATATCCTAAGTTCTAAATGAGGAAAGTAATAGAACTGCTGTGTCAGATGCCCATGATGCTCTTCCTAGCTCACCTGGAGTACATTTATTTGTATTTTCAGTGTACATATCTCCATTGCTGGAGTGTTTGGATACTTTCCTAAATGGCATACACTTGAACATTCTCTTAAGGAATGTCCTCATGAAATTGAGGCGGCCTAGCTTGCGTTGCCTGGGCCTCCCTTTCTCTTCCACCTACCTTAATGCTCCCACCCCTGGGGCGACAGGTGATTACTGGACAGGAACAAAAGCTCTGATCTTTGACCCAGAGTAAAATTGAGTCTTTAGAGAAATTTACCCTCCAGAGTTCCCCTTGAGGTGAAGTTCAATGAGACCTCTCTGAATCTACATTCTTGTGTAAGTCTTTTCTCTTCCCTCTTTCGTTTTTCTCACACCCGTACAGGTTACTCAGAGAGCACTGCCTCAACAAAGCACACACTCATCAGTCTTCTCAGGTTCTGCCTCTGAGGAACCAACCTAACTTACCTGTCTTCTTTAGTCACTAACATTAACTGGATTCATTTAAAGCCTCTAATACTACACCTGACACATTGTAAACCCTCAATAAATGTTAACTATCATTTTAAATACTGATATCGGCCCTGGCTGGTGTAGCTCAGTGGATTGAGCGCGGGCTGGGAACCAGGCAGTCCCGGTTCGATTCCCAGTCAGGGCACATGCCTAGGTTGCAGGCCGGGTCCCCGTGAGGGCCCTGTGAGAGGCAACCGTACATTGCTGTTTCTCTCCCTCTCTGTCTCCCTCCTTTCCCCTCTCTCTAAAAATAAATGAAAGTAAAATCTTTAAAAAAATACTGATATCATTTAAAGAGAGGAAAATCATATGTGATTTAAAAGTTAGTTTAATTTGACCTAGAGAAGATCATGGAGTTGAAAATTATATACATGCAACTCCAGTGAAATGATTAATCTGTCAATGAATCATGACTATTAAATGGCCAGTTTCAAATTCATGTTGGTCAACAGGTAAATATTACATTTCTTTCAGGTTAGAATAAGCTTGTGCAAAAATAACTACTGAAAGACAAATACCTGGTAGGACATTGTCTGCAAACAGGGCTATGAGACCAAGAAAGTAATCCTGTTTTAAGAACACATTGGGAAGTGGATGTCTGTCTGTCTGTCTGTATTAATTACTATATAATTCATGACTGTCTCATATCAGTTTTACTACCATAAAAAGTATGGACAAACAAATAAAGGAGAGAAATCAATCAATAATAAGGAGAGAAAGGGACTGAAAAGCACAAGTTGGTAAACTTTTGGTTTTTTTTTTCTATACTGTTTTTTTTATACTGAGTTAAACTAAATTGGAAGACATGATAATGACTAGTTAGTAACTTAACATTTTGAGAAAACTCATCTACAGAAGTTTCAAGCACAAGTAGTGAAATGATATTCATGAAAAGGTCATCGCCATTTTGTCAACGTGTTGTAAGTTTTGGTGCCAAAACTGAGTCAATGCGTTCTGCAGTTTGGGAAAGGCCATGGTGAATGTCTGGAGATAGTCTGTGCTTTAGCCTGGCCAAAATTCACAATCAAGTGAGTGATTTTATTTTACCTCAGTGAAATGGCAAAGTCATACTCTCAGTGTGAAAATAATTAATTATTACTAAATCAACATTCATACTAGTAATTTAATTTGTTATATCACATTTTAAAGGAAATTTGAATAAATTGCTTATTTTTATTTCACAGAAATCATGGTTCATGGAACATAACAGTATTTAACTGTACATTAACTCTTCACTTCCTAAAAGCAATCATTTCACACAAAATAAAGTTGATAATATTCACATAGTATTCCACTATCTAGAGATAAATGCCATTATCTATCTCCTGAATAGTCTTGTAGTACATTCAAATTGCATATATAAATTTTTAAAAGTGATATCTTATCACCTTGGGCAGTGTGACTAAGTTGGTCGGGCATCCTTCCACAAAGTGAAAGGTTGCCAGCTCAATTTCTGGTGGGCACCTGCCTGGGTTGCAAGTTTGGTCCCACTTGGGGCATGTATGGGAGGCAGCTGACTGATGTTTCTCACTCACATTGATATTTCTCTCCTCATTCTCCCTCCTTTCCCCTCTCTCTAAAAAAAATACAATCTTTTCTGAAGTGATATCTTACCTATATAGTACTTGTAACAAATAGTTATGAATATTTATTTGTATAAAAATTATAAACAGCCTTATCTATAATATTATCTATGAAGTTAATAAAACGATTATATAATATTCCATTGTATACATTTCTAGGTTTTCTAACTTTCCTTAATTTACAAAGAATCTGAATTCTCCTAATTATAAACATCTTAGCAATGCGTATTATTGTACCAACATTTTGGCATCTATTTAGGATTATTTCCTCAACATAAATTCCTCTTTAAAGTTTGTGACAATATACACTCCTCCAGACATATTTGAGAGTATCCATTTTATTGCAACTTCACATTTGTTTGGCTATTTTTTAATCATTGACAAATACACAGTCAAAATTATTGATTATGAGTTAAACTGAATGTTTTCATTTGTTTATCAGCATTTAAATGCATACTACTCACATTTTATACTCTCTCCTATAAGAATTTTTATAATTTGTTATTACTTGGTAAGAATTTTTTAAGATTTTGTTTGCTTATTTTTAGAGAGGGGAAAGAGAGGGAGAAATAGAGGGAGAGAAACATCAATGTGTAGTTGCTTCTCACACGACTCCTACTGGGGACCTGGCCTGCAACCCAGGCACATGCCCTAACTGGGAATCAAACGGGTGACCTTTTGGTTCATAGGCCAGCACTCAATCCACTGAGCCACACCAGCTAGGGCAGATTTTTTAGTTTTATATATCCTCCAGGATTTCTCATTTTACTTTCAATTTTTATGATATTTCAAGTCATTGTAAAAAATATCAGAATTAAAACCTATCAGTTGTAATAATTTATTGCATATTTTCTATGGCATTTCTCTAAAATTACAAGACTCACTATCAATGGCTTTTTTAATTTTTTTTATTATTCTTGCTATTATAGCTGACACTTTTTCTCCCTTTCCTCACCTCCATTCAACCCCGCCCTCTCCCTGCTCCAAGTCAATCTCCATGTTGTCATCAGTGTCCGTGGGTTACGCATAAATGTTCTTCGGTTAATCCCTTTACCATCTTTCATCCCGCCTCCTTTCTGGGAGCCGTCAGTCTGTTCCATGTATCTATAATTCTGTTTCTATTCAGTTTGTTAGTTTATTATCCTTATTTTTTAAATCTATTTATTTATTTTTAGAGAGAGGGGAATGGAGGAAAAGAGAAAGGGAAAGAAACATCAATGAATGTGTGGTTGCCTCTTACGTGCCCCCCACTTAGGCCCTGGCCTGCAACCCAGGCATATGCCCCAACTAGGAATCTAACCGTCAACCCTTGATTCGCAGGCTGGCCCTCAATCCCCTGAGCCACACCAGCCAGGGCAATTTATTGTACTTTTTAGATTCCACATATAAGTGAAACTATGTGGCATTTGTCTTTCACTGACTGGCTTAATTCACTTAGCATGATATTATACAAGTCCATCCATGCTGTCACAAAATATAAGAGTTTCTTCTTTTTTACTGCTGCATAGTATAGTTAGTTATATAGACATATGAAAAAACGCTCAACATCACTAATCATCAAGAAAAGCAGATTAAAACCACAATGAAATGTCACCTTACACCAGTCAGAATGGCTACCATCGATGAATCAACAAACACATGTTGGTGATGTGGAGAAAAGGGA
The DNA here is from genome assembly GCA_004026765.1 of Micronycteris hirsuta. Lineage (NCBI taxonomy): Eukaryota > Metazoa > Chordata > Mammalia > Chiroptera > Phyllostomidae > Micronycteris > Micronycteris hirsuta. Next base: position 16,606 of record PVJI01024577.1, read on the forward strand.
ACCCTGGTGCAGTGTTGAAAAGCAGTATGAAGTACCCTCAAAAAATTAAAAATGGAACTCCCTTTTGTCCTAGCAATTCCACTTCTAGGAATATCTCCTGAGGATCCTGAAACACCAATGCGAATGAATGACACAAGGTCTGTCTAGGCAACGTCCAGCCATTGTTAATATAATGAGAACAGTTTGTACAACAATGTAACCTGGCAGCCAAGGAGGGTGGACTGGAATGTGCATGTGTGAACAATGATGACTTCCTCACAATAGTCAGTGGGGGTGGTAAACACGATTGAGTGAGCACATTTAATGTGTGGCCCTAACATTCAAAATGACTGAAAACGTAGAGCAGCAAATCTGCATCGAATTTTGTGTTAAGCTTGAACATTTCTCTGTAGAAACTAACTGGATGATTCAGAAGGCTTTTGGAATGATGTAGTGATTACAGCACAAATTAAAGTGTGACAGAAATGCTTCAAAGATAGTTGAGAACCTGTAGAAAGTGATCCACATTCCGGAAGGCCTGCAACAAGCAGACACCTGCGCATGTTGAAGGCATCCAGGCTGTAACCAGCAAAGACTGTGTGAGGAGAACTGTGTGAGTCCTACGGTTCCTATTTTGAAGGAGGCAGAGGCATCATTGTCCTACATATGATGTTTCTTATATCTTATATCTTCTTCAGTAAATGTTTCAGAATTGTTAATACATATCCCCATGAGAAAAAAAAATGTTATCAACTAGAGTATAACTCTTTTGTGTAGTTCCTTTTGCTTTGGTCTTAACAGCCTCTTCTCATTTTTGATGGCTTTTAGCTCAGCATCTTTTATCTCATCTCCCACAGTGAGTCTATTTCATACCTTTGTAACACAGTGAGATTCCTTTGTCACAGTCCGTATTCCATTCTGGGATCCCACAATATTATAAATGTTTTTTTTTAAATTTTTCCACATTAATGTTCATTCTATATATTTTGACAAATGCATAATGTCATGCACTAACCCACTACAATATTATACAGAACAGTTTCATGACCCTAAAAATCCTTTGTCTATCTATTTAACACTCTTCCTTTCTCAGATTCTTGGAAGCCACTAATTTGTTTACCACTTCTATAGTTTTGCCTGTTTCAGAATGTTATGTAAATAGAACCACAAATCTTATAGCTTTTTCAGACAACTACATGTTTTTCATGCTTCCTTAATTTTTTTTCTATCTTTGGTAACTAATTTGAAAATAAAAACAACTTATTTTAGTTTAGCTGTTAATTAAAAACTCATTTAAATATATTCTATGTAGAAATCAATTTTAAATATAAAACATTTTAAATAAAATAAAACATTTTTAAAATTATATACAGTACAAAAATTATCTTTATGCTTTTTTTATAGAATATAAGATGATAAAATATAAGAATACATAGAAAAGCTCATTCTAGTTTATAAAATTTTGTCTTCCCTAATTTTTCTCTCTGTTTTAGTTGGTAAAATATTGAACCGTGTTTACATATTTTTAAAAATTTTTACAAATGATAATATTTATAAAATTGTGTGTATATATACATATAAATGAATGTATACAAACATTATTTTCTACAATACATGTATGTTCTTAAATATTTTAATTTTGTATTATCTTGATTTTTTAGATAATTCTTAAAGTATAATTTTAAAGTACTTTCTAATCATGTTCAATTTTTTTGCATCCCAAAATATTTTATGAGTTTTTCCTGCAGCTCTGATTAAATTTTCTTTTTGCTGTTGGTTTATTGATTTTTCTCTTTATTATTTTCAAAGAATATATAACTGATTCACAGTCATTATCTGCCAAAGGAGAGTCAATTGCTAAGGATCAATATCTACCCCTACTTATACTTATGCTACCTGTATTTAGATCAATTGTTGCAACTCAACTACTTAGTCTTCAGTATTCACTGTCATGACACATCACCAAAAACAAGAATGGGACAGTTATTCTAATATAGTCAACCAGATTTGTCCTTTGAAAATTAGTTCTTTTGTAAAAGAATTCTAAAAATTTCTGAGCCGTGAGTCATATTCTCCCCTGGTTTTCAACATGGAAGAATGTTTTCTTATTCTTGAATTTCTTTATTAATGTCTATGAAAATTTAAGAGACTGGGAATCTTCATTTTATAGAATTATATCACCCTGTTTTCTGGAAACTCAAACATGGTTTAGTTTTCTCTTCCTTTGGTCATTTTGCTAGAAAATAATCTCTTTTTCTGTCATTGATACGATTCTAAATTATTGATTAAAGAATAGATGGCTTATGATGGCCCAACAATTTTTGATAAAAAAATTATCAGGAGTGCTACACAGAAAATGTAATTTTTTGGCCCTGGCTGGTGTAGCTCAGTGGATTGAGCGCGGGCTGGGAACCAGAGGGTCCCGGGTCGATTCCCAGTCGGGGCACATGCCTGGGTTGCGGCCAGGTCCCCAGTGAGGGCCATGTGAGAGGCAACCATACATTGCTGTTTCTCTCCCTATCTCCCTCCCTTCCCATCTCTCTAAAAATAAATAAATAAAATTAAAAAAAAAAAAAAAAGAAAATGTAATTTTTTGTATATAGCATCTCTTTCGCCTCCTCCTTACCACAAAACAAAGGACAGGAACTGTGACAGATCCTAATATTGTATCTGATACTATTAGTGTATGATAATTTATAAAATGTATGCTTATTTTCTTGTAGTTGTTTTTTTTTTTAATATAGCACTAGGCCTTAACATATTATTATTTATTTGCCTATGGTTGAAATACTGGAGTAAATTATGATATTCAGAAGGATTTAAGAGATAAGAACTTAAAAATTAAAATTAAAAAAGCTCCTCTGAGAAATATAATGATGTGTCATAATTATAAAATTTAATAATGTTACATGATCATTTTTAGTATCCCCACTTGAGTCTAAGAGACATTTGCATCACTAATATTTTATAAATATGTTTCTTTAAGGTATAATAGCTCCTAATCCCCAAACAGAAACTGGGATAAAAATTCACTAAGAAGCACTAATTGAACTCTTGAGTATAAAAATTCCATCTGTTTTTAAAGAACATTTGTGTATTAGAAGCAGAGTACTTGTACTGTAAAAATATCTTAATTCTAAGAAAAGTAGATACAGCAAAGTACTAAATAGCCATTATTGCATTATCCAGAATTCTCTCTGAACTAATATTTCAAAAAGCCTATCTTATAAAAATCTGATAGTTAAAATTATATTCCAGAAATGTACATATTTTAAGATACTATAAAATAAAAAGCATTAAATTATTTAATACAATTTAATTACCAAATACATCTAGTTATATTCAAAGAAAAATATACCAAATATGTTGCATACCACATGTATCAAAAGTGCTTCATCGAAGAGGGGACATAGCCCCATAAATTTACCAGATACTTCAGATATAACTGCCTTTGATCAGACATACACACACACACATTTAATTTTTTTAATTAGTTTTTGGATGTTATTGCTACTTATATTGTAAAAGGCCTGTATTTCTTTCCATATATTCTGTACTAACTTTCTTTCTCTGTTAATTTGTATTAAAAATACTTAACATCAAGCAAAAATTATATACATACAGACATATATTTAACACAGTTTTTTTAGTAATTCATGTAATACCAAAGAAAACATGCAAATAAATTTCACTTCCCTGTTGTATTTAAATTTTTCACAAATTCTTGCCCTGACTTCTCTGAAAGATCTGTCTGTTTCTGTGTCTTTAGCGTAACTTTCATATCCTTAAGTTCCAAGTAAGTCAGAAATGTCCCAGAACTTCAGTAAGTAAAACAGCAATATCACTTTCATCATTGACGAAGCTCTAATAAGCAGGGTGATAGGATTTGATTTCAAATATCCACGTTCATGCCTACTTTCTGCAGATGGAGTAGGGCAAATAAGGTTTACAAATAAAGCTCACTATCCCTTAGTAGCCACCTCTGCATCTCTCAGATTTCACAACAATGATCAAAAGAATATAAAGTTTAGAAGATGGTGGTGGAGTAGGTAGAAGGTACTCATTTATTCCCAGGACCAAATTGGAATTACAACTAAATTATGGAACAATCAATCTGAACAACTAACTGAAGAATAGCTGAACAGAGTTTTATAACCAAAGATACACAGAAAGAGCCATATTAAGACAGGTAGGAGGGGGACCTGGCTGGTGTGGCTCAGTGGATGGAGCGCCGGCCTACAAACCATGAGGTCGCTGGTTCAATTCTGAGTCAGGAACCCTACTTGGGTTGCAGGATAGGTCCCCAGTAGAGGCCACACAAGAGGCAACCACACACTGATGTTCCTCTCCCTTTCTTTCGTCTTCCCTTCCCCTCTCTAAAAATAAATAAAATTCTTAAAAAAGAAAGAAAGAAAGACTGGTAGGAGGGTGGAGACAGGAAAGGTAGGCCCCGCTCCCATGGTGGCAGCAGCTAAGATTTTGGAGGAATATCTCAGATGCAAAGGTTTCCCTTGAGGAGCATGGAGTCTCAGCTCCACACCAGGCTTCCAACCCAAAGCGCAGAACCAGGAAAATGTACCCACATAACATCTGGCTGTGAAAAGAGTGGGGACTCTGTCCGCCAGAGAGAGTTGGAAGTCTGCTAAAGAAATCAGCATCCTATTAGAGGAAAAACACACAAAGAGAGTTCACATCCACTCATCCTAGGCTCTGGCAGAGGGAGGGCAGAATGGACTAGAGTTGTGTGGAGAGAGACTGGGGTTGGTGGCTTGGGACTGAGAGCTGCAGAGACAGCTTCCAGGAACCCTGTGAGTCCTCTCCTAAACTGCAGATGCCATAGTTCTTATGTGGAGTACTCTTCCTTACAGCATCAGCCTGGGGGAAAGCAATAGCCTCACTCTCTGTGTTCCCTGTCACCCATCCGGCAGGGCTAGCACCTTTCTGAGGAATTGGTTTCCTGGTCAGGTGTATAGAGGTCCAAGCAGACTCAGCAAGTGTCATTGAATGAGTTGCGTGGGTCAGGGGCTGCCCCGACCAGCAGGGCAGTCAACTGGGGTAGACCTGTTAGTGAAAGAGTGAGAGGGACAGGAGACGCGAAGAATGGCAGCAAGACAAGATTCTGATCAAGCTGCAAATTTTATTTAAGGATCGCGGGTATATATACTGGTTGGCTGAGGGGCGTTGCTGGAGAAGTTCGGTGGAGTCGTGGGTCTTACTGATTGGTC
>PVJI01024578.1:0-21699 GCA_004026765.1 Micronycteris hirsuta
GGGGGCACACCTGGGCACTGAGCGCCTTCTGCCCTTCCTGGGCCTCCTGCATGTCCTGGTGCAGCGAGCTCAGCTCCTGTTGTCGAACAGAGTCAGCTTCTTCTAAGACAAGGAGTCTCTGTTCCTTCTCCACCAGAGACAGAGTCAGGCTAAAAGGAGAAGGGTCCGAAGGCCAGGCCATTCTCTCAGGGAATGAACAACTGCCTTCTCAACTGACTGTTCCAAACACAGCATTGATGATCAAAATAGAAAGAGTAATGATAACAATGACAGTGGAACAATAAACGCTTCTACTTACTGAGCACCTACTGAGTGCTCCTAGATACTTCTTGCATATGATACCTCATTATAATTTCACGGTTTATTCTTCTCTGGGAAAATTTCAGAAATATGTTTAGCATAACTCAAATCTAACATGTCTATTCTTTCAGTCCCCTCTGCACCTCCCCTGCCCCCAATCATCCCCTATTATGTCCCCGAGCTCAGTGAACCCTGCCTGAGAATTCTAGACCATATCACAGAGTTTTCCCTTCACCCTTCCTGAACCCAATGTATAACTACAAATAACTGACTGCAATTTCCTTAACGTCCCATGGACCCCTACCCACTTCCCTCCCGCCCATCTCACTCCCCTACCCTGGTTCAGCCTTTGTATCTCTCATCTAGATAATCCTAGCTTGTCTTCTGGTGTCTACTTTCATCAACAAAAGGCTGTGTCCCGCCCCAAATGCCTGCAGGCCTGAGGATGCGTGCTGCTTTTCATTCCTGCGATCTTGCCTCATTCCTGATGTTTCGCTGTCTCTTACAATACATCCTGGATTGGATTGTGTTGAGTTGCCTACTTAAAACCCTGCAATGGTTTCCTACCAAACCTAAGATAACTACAAACTCCTCCCTCTGACCTAGAAAATCCTGAATGCCATGGACCTGTCCAGCTCAGGTCACTCTTCCCTCAGTCACCAGGCTCCAGGCACGCCACACCTTCAGGCCCACTGAACGGCCCAAGCTCTGATCTGCCCCAGAGCCGCTGCATGAGATTTCTGTCTCCTTGGCATGGGGGCTCCATTCTGCCCTTCAGTGATCAGTTTCAAAGCAACCTCCCGAGCAAGGTCTTCCCTAACTAACATCTCAACTAGATTCAGCCTCCCTCCCCCTACCCCCATTTCTATTTCAGCCTCCTATCTCTTTCCTCCTCACCATGTAACATAATCTGCAATAACTTATTTGGGGGATCATTTGATGGATGTGTTCCCCATAAAACTATAAATTCTGTTGAGACAGGTACCATACTGTCTCATTTATCACTGTGTCCAGACCCCTGGCAGAGTGCCTGGTGCAGGATGCACGTGACTAATTATTTACTCAGTAAGTAACGTGTAGGATTGGAGACAGGGACAGCAGCCTGCCCACCTGGCTACCTCTACAGTCCACAGCTGGAGACATAACAGGCGAGATGAGCTAACACACGATGCGATATACGGGCGATGTATCATTATAGAATCGTACCCCTGAAAACTATGTAATTTTATTAACCAATGTCAGTTAAAAAAAAAAGCTAGATGACCTGAGCTAAGAACTGTCAACCGCACAGTGACCACGGTAGCCAGACAGGCAAAGGCCAACTCCACGGTTTGTCTAACCTACCTGGCTTTGTCTCTCTCCAGCTCCTTCTGAATCCGGCCACACTCCTGGGCCTCTCTCAGCTTCTCCTGAACCTCCTGCTCCACCAGCCTCTGGGAGTCATCTTTGCAAACCAGCTGGGACTTCAAGTCTTCTATCTGGAAAATTAAGGGCATGAGAACCAAGGGCAGGGGGCCGGTGGAAGGATGCTTCTCACCTAGGGCTTTGTGGTCCTTCAAGGTTCACCACAGTAAACCTTACCACCAATCAACCCCCACACACTCTTTTTACCCAGCCCCCGCCCCAAACACCATCCAGCTTAGTCATCTGGCTCTCAGCCTCACATATGCTAGATAAAGGCAGGCACAAGTAAAAATCTTGTCTGAATATAACTACACCCAAAGGCAAAGTGGTGGGCAAGTGTATAGTGACTGTATTTTTTTTAAATGAACAATCAGAACACCATCTGATATAGGGGTCTGCGAAGGAAAAGCAATCAGAATTAAAAAAGCAATCTGGGTAAAAGTGCTAATATTGGGGAGGATGAGAAGAAATACTGACACCCGGGCTGCCCGAGAAAATCTAAGTTCTGTGGCCGCCACAGACAGATTCCTACCCCAGGCTCAAGGGGCACATGCTCAGCTCTGAGTATCCTTCAACCTTCCACGCAGTACCGGGGCCTACCCTTCCCCTCCCAAGCTCCCGAGGTTCCCTTGTCTTGCAGGAGGGAGTGGGACAGCCCGGCTCCGCTGGGGAAAGGCTGTGAGGCTGGGAGAGAGGAAGAGGGACCTGCTTCTGCAGGTTTATCTTATCCTGCAGGAGGGAGCTGCCCTCTTGTCGGAGGGCAGTGAGGTCATCTCTGTGCTGCTGGGCTGCCCGCTCCAGCTCCCGCTGAGCCTCCCGGAGCTGGGTCTGCAGCGTCCCGGTGGTCTCCTGCAAAGGGAGGAGACGGCTGTGAGGAGAGGAAGCTTTCACAAGGTGTCTTGGTCTAGAGCTCATGTTGTAGAAATCCATGATGTATAAACACTAATTTTTTAGTTAGATTAGCAAAAGCTGAGGCAGTACCCAGCAATCCACCTTGTTTCTGCCACACCCTGCCACCTCATCTCCTTACCTCCTATCTCCCCCCTCCCTCCCAAAGTACACCGGCTCACCCAGGGTTTCTCACCAGGGTCCCTGCGTTAGCAGCAGCCCCTACCCGGGCCATCACGGCAGCCTCCTGCTGCACAGTCCTACTTCTACTTCACACTGCACCCGCAACACACACACATGCGCATGCAGGCGTAAACACATAATTCTCCATTCAACGATAAAGTGTTTTTAAACATATATACCAAACCATGTCTTCCTCTGCTTTTTAAATACCATCCAACAGTTTCCCACTGCCCTCAGAACCAAATCCAGGCCCCTGCCTATCTCTCCACTCACTCCTGAGCTTATTGTGCTGGAGCCATGCCACGCCCTTTCCATCCTTGGGCCCCCCAGGCCCTCTGCTGTCTGTTCCAGGGCCCTTTTGATGCCTATTTCTTCTGCCTACACTGTGCTTCAAATGGCTGGCTTCTTTGCTTTTAACAGTTTTATTAAGATATAGGTCACATGCCATACAGGTCACCCATTTAAAGCATAAAATTCAATGTTTTTCCAGAGTATTCTATTCACAGAGATTTGCAACTATCACCACAATAAATTTTAGGGCATTTTCATCACCCCGGAAAGAAACCCCACACCGTGCCCGTCTCTCCTTCTCACCCAACCACTTCTCTCCTGTGTCTCTGTAGATTGTCTGGACATTTCCTATACATGGAATCATACACTGTGTGGCTTCTTGTGACTGGCCTCTTTCACTTAGCATAATGTTTTCAAGCTTCGCCCCTATTGTTCCATGCAGCTGGCTCTTTTTAAACCTCATGCCTCAGCTCAAATGTTCCTTCCCTACTGGGGTCCTCCCTGACCGCCTGCCCAAAGCGGCTGCCTTTGAATCTCTCTCTCTCTTATGTCCCCTCATTCGTGTCCTTTACAGCACTTGCTACAACCTGTGATTATCTCATTCTTTGGTGTCTGCCCATCTCTGTCTGTCTCTGCCACTAGCACATAAGGTCCTTAAGGGCAGGGACCACGTAGGTCACGTTCGCTGCGAGCCGCACCTATGCTTGCCACGTGTCGGCCCCCGGCGCAGGGCCTGGGCCACACAAGTGCCAATGTTGAATGAATAAACCAAAGTTCCCTCTTCTTCCCTGCTCAGGACCACCCTCCATACCTTCTCTTTCAGCTTCTGAGCCTTCATGTCCTGCCTCAGTCGTTCCAGTTGCTGGCTGGCATCGGCCAGTTCCTTCTGGGTCTGCAGCAGTGTCTCCAGGAGGGACACCCGCTCTTTCTCTGTTTCGACCTGCATCTGTGGAGGGGCAGGAGGGCCAGGGCTTGTTGGATCGAGGTTACCATGCTCCCCCACTAGGCCACCAGCATATTCCAGCAGCTCTGCGGCTCTTCCGGTGAACGGGGCGGGGCCTGAGGACAGAGGAAGGTCTGGACCTACTGACCGAGAACCAGGAAGTGCAAGGATTGCCACTGGTTTTCAAGCTGACAGGATGTGGTAAGCGTCAGCCCTCCCGCAGGAAGTATGACATATTGCCGGCCCTGCGGCTAATGCTGCCGATCACCCAGCTCACTGGTAGCAAAGTGGGTAGTTACATTCTGTTCCAGGAGCCCCAGCGGCACTGCTCTTGGAGGGGAAAAGGAAGTGGTCATCGGTAGGGGAATCACAGGTTGGCTGTCTAGCCCCCACCTGGCATAGGGTGCTCTTGGCCTCGGCCTGTTCTTCTTCCCTCTGGGTCCGGAGAGCCTCGGTTTCTGCCTGCTGTTCCCTCAGCCTCATTTCTAGCTCCATTTTCTCCCTCTCTAGGCATTCCAGAGCCTTATCCAGTTCCTGCTGGTGCCGGGAGCACTCTTTCTCCTGGTCGTACAAAGGAAACACTGTTACAACCAAATGGGTGAGGACGGAGCAGAAGGAGACCTGGAGGAGAGTAAGAAGTCCGCGGCTCACCAGGGGTACGACCTTGGTGCCCCTCTAAGCCTGTTCCCCCATCTGTAAACTGAGGCTAATAATCCCTGCTTTACCCACCTCACCAAACTTTATGAGAACAAAATGAGATTTGTAAAAAAGCAAACGACGTCACACGTAAAAGTGCTTTCTAAAGTGCAGTGGTCCCTACTATAAGCTTTGAGTATCAGCTATTTTAGAGCAACCACGTCACGGCCGACGGCTGTTAACAGTGAACTGGGTGGCAGGCGCGCCCTGCTGCCCGCTCTCCCCTGCTCAGGGTGGCAGAGGCAGCCTTCAGAAAAGTCCACCGAGGATGTCCCCTGTTAAACGGTACACGAGCATCAGGATGCAGCATCCCGGTCCTCTCAGAGGTCCACCAGTGACCACAGCCTTCCCTGACCTCCCAGGCTAACCCAGCACCTTCTATTAGGTTCTCAGGATAGTGGTGACGGGCTCTGGAGCCAGGCCGCTATGACCTTAAATACAGCACTACTAGTGTGACCTCACTTAATTGCAATCACATCTCTGTGCCTCAGTTTCCTTGTCTAGAAAAACGGGGGTAACAACAGTGCCATCCTAGGACTGTTTTGAGCATTGAGGCAAGTCACATAAAGCACTTTAAGCAGTGCACAGCACACAGAAAGAATACAGAACTTACTCTCTCTCATCACCACCATCATCACGAGTATAAAACTGTGTCTACGTTGAGAGGAGTAAATGCAGGAAAAATATTCTGAATGTTCCTGTGTCATTTAGGAGAAAGGTAAATGTACTGATTAACTTAAGGCTTTTTAAAAAAAGAATAAATGTGCTGTGGGAACACTGGTCAATAACCTCATGTAAACTTCAGGTGCACAGCATCCCAATTTGCCATCTGTGCGCTCTATCGTGTGCTCACCGCTCAGAGCCCATTTCCTTCTGCCTCACATCTGATCCTCCCTGAGATTTTCAGTATATATTTTAAAATATATACAGCTATATTTTAAAGGAAACAGCTAAGAGAATAAAAAAAATAGAGTATATATCATCCACAACAGTAGAGAGAAAAAAAGAGGTGAGAAAAGACTACAACTCAATCACCCAATCTAACCTAAAAGAAATTAAGAAAGATGATCTGCCTGCCGCCCCCGCCCCGGCCAAGAGACATAAAAAGGCAGTACAAACAGCATAAGGTGGTAGAAATAAATCCAAATATACCTATAACTACAATAAAAGAAAACGGACTAAATTATGTTATTAAAAGACAAAGGAGCCCTGGCTGGTGTAGCTCAGTGGATTGAGCGCGGGCTGGGAACCAGATCGTCCCGGTTCGATTCCTGGTCAAGGGCACATGCCTGGGTTGCAGGCCAGGTCCCCTGTGAGGGCCATGTGAGAAGCAACCATACATTGCTGTTTCTCTCCCTCTCTGTCTCCCTCCCTTCGCCTCTCTCTAAAAATAAATAAAATCTTTAAAAAAAATTAAAAAAAAAAAAAAAGACAAAGGAAACACAGTTCTGAATTGGCAAGAATGGGTCCAACGCATTCCTCTGCTCCCCTGCCATCCTGGGGCCAGCTTAACAATTCCAAATCCCAGGATCAGCCCTGGCTGGTGTATCTCAGTGGACTGAGCCTGTGAACCAGAAAGTCGCCGGATCGATTCCCAGTCGGGGCACAGGACTGTGTTGCAGGCCAGGTCCCCAGTAAGAGGCACGTGAGAGACAACCACACATTGATGTTTCTCTTCCTTTCTTCCTCTCTCTCTAAAAACAAATAAAATCTTAAAAAACAGAAAATCCCAGGATCCACTCTCAATTCTCTGTACATACCCAAATAACAATAATAGCGAACACAAATACAGAGCTCAATACGTGCTAGAAACCCGTCTCACTGTTTTTCACATATTAACTTATTTAAGAGGTACTGGACCAAAGAAACCCAAAACACTAACTTAAAAGAATATACACTCTCCTATGTTCACTGCAGTGGTATTTACAATAAGCAAGGTATAGAAGCAGCCCAAGTGCCCCAAAATAGACAAGTGAATAAAAAAAGTTGTGGTAAATATATACAATGGAATATTACTCAGCCATAAAAAGAATGAAATCTTACCATTTGTGAGAGGACGGATGAACCTAGAGGGTACTATGCTAAGTGAATAAGGTAGTCAGAGAAAGACAAACACCACATGATTTCACTTATATGTGGGGTCTTAAGAACAAAGTTGACGAACAAACAAAATAGAAACACACTGATGACTGCCAGAGGGGAGGGAGGCTGGGGGTCTGGGTAAAAAAGGGGAAAGAATTAAGAAGTACAAACGTGTAGTTACGAAACAGACACGGGGAGGTAAAGTCCAGCGCAGCCACTAACACGGCAATAACTATGTGTGGTGCGGTGGGTACTGGAAATACGGGGGGAAGTTTCTGTAGAATATATGATTGTCTAAGCACTATGCCCTGAAACTAACACAGATAATATTGAATGTAAACTGTAACAGGGAAATAAAACTGGAAAAAAGAGAGCTAGAAGCTGGAGATTGCACCTTGGTAACTAGGCGAGTCCTGTTCAGATTTCACTCTTGGGAGCAGTAACATCTGCACCAAGAGCCCGCAGGAGGCGCACTCGGTGAAGGGAGGCTGGGCCTGCCCTCCCACCCCCCAGCCACACCCACCACCTACCCATTTCTCCTGGAGCCGCTTCACCTCCTCCTCATGGGCTGACTTCTGCTGCTGCAGGGCAGTCTGCCCCTCTTGCTTGGCCCGGGCCAGCTGTCTGGCTGCTGTTTCCCGCTCCTGCTCTGCCTGGCTCCGTTCAGTGTCCAGTTCGAGCTTCAAGCACCTCACTTCCCCTAAGATGCCAGGGACAGGATCTGGCCTCTGAGCCTCTGCCCTCCTCCTTCTCCTTCTCTCCCCAGACCTCACGAGCAACTCCCATCTGAGGCCCTGGGTCTGGCTGAAGAAGGACCTCTTATAGCTTCCCACTATCTGCCTGGCTGTCAACATCCCCATGGAATGGGGTGTGCCCATCCCAGTTAGGCTCTCACCTTGGATGACTTCCTTGGCTTGAGTGACAGTTTGAATCTGGACCTCCAGCTGCCCCTTGGTGACCTCTATCAGAGAATTTTGTTGCTGGGCCTCAAATAGACTGCTCTCCAGTAGCTCCTTGGCTGAGCTGTCAGGTGCAGGAATCAGGAAGAGTTCTTACCCATCAAGCCCCTTACCCTTCCTTAAGAGGAGTTGGGTTCTAAGTACTGGCTACCTGGAGAAGTTAGGAGGGCAATGACAAATTCATAACTTGTATAGAACCGATATAATTTGGGCAGGGAATGTAGCTTGGCTACCCTTTGCCCTGCAAAGCTCTCTCTGCCCTTGGCTGAACTGGGCCTGGGCCCTACCTGAGCCCCAGAAGCTGATCCGAGAGGTCCTGCCGGTCCCGCTCCACGGCCTGCAGCCGCACCTCGAGAGCCGCCCTCTCCCGCACTAGGGCCTCCTTCTCCTGGACTTCCCGGGCCAGCACTTCTTCCTGTCGCTTTTTCTCCTGATGCAGCTGTTCCAGCTGAGCTGAGGCTGCCTCCTGCTGGTGGCGAGCCTGAGGGGAAGAAACTGGTGAGAGAGAGAGCAGGGGCGGGGTTCCCCCAGAGCTGCTATCATGGGTTGGGGCTGGTGGCTCCTCAGGGATTCTGGACCCAGCTCTGTGAGCCCTGGGCATTGCCCACTCATACCAAGTGGCATTTACGTATTTCCCGATCAACCCATAGAGCCCCCAGCCCAGGGAGCATGCTCTCCTTTGAGCAACACCCTGTACTAGGACACCTACCTCTACCGGAAAGAAAGTCATCAGCGCCCTAAGAAAGGGACTCTGAGAAGGGAGATCATGTGTAATTCTTAGGGCAATAAGACGTTTGGTGGAGGGGAAAGCTGACCTTTGAGCCCGGTCATTGGTTCAGAAAAACTTACTGAGCCCCTGCTCTGTGGTAGACACTGTGCTAAAAGCTGGAGAACAGAAACAACACATAGCCTTGCTTTCAAGGAGCTTTTGGTCTAATGATGCAGACATGTAAACAGATAATTACGATATAGTACCAAGGGCATGGTGGTTGAAATGTGCGTAAAAGCATCTAAATCAAACTGGAGGGTGTGGAGTAGTGGGGAATCACTGAAGGATTTCTATAGGAATTCTTTTTAAAAATTGGAAGATACACCCTAAACTAGCAACACTGGTCATTTCTGGGAAGAAAGACTTCGGCACCTTCTGAATCAGTTCTGTATTATTTTATAATGAGCATGTATTAACTCTTAACGTGATGGTCTGCATTTTGCCTCACCTCGCTTAGCTTCTCTTGAAGTTCTTCCTTCTCTCCTTGGACGCCCCTGAGGTCTGCCTGCAGCTCAGCCCCGGTCTCCTCCGCCTTCTGCAGCTGAGCCTCCAGGTGAGTGTTCTTCTCCCACAGGGCTTCCCTGCTCCGCTCGGCCTCCGCCAGGCCCGCCTGCAAGACGTTTCTCGCCTGCTCTGCGGCCTCCATCCTGCAGCACACAGACTGGTTCTCCTGTTCTAACTACTGACCAGCAAGGGAAGGGCACCAAAGACAAAGGGTTCCAGGTTAGAGATCAAGTGCTGAGACAGAAATCCACGTGAGATATGAACTATTCTCCAAACAAGAACACAAGAGTGCTTATAAGAGGGGGAACTGTGCATTCATTTGGTCTAGTGCCTATATTCCAGGTACTGGATGGACTGAGGCTCAGCATAGAGATAAAAAAGGTAAAATCCAAGTGGGTATTGAAGAGACGTTAAATTTGCAACCATTAGAGAAGACTCTTTGAGACAGGTGCTTTAGCAGATCCTGTTCTGGTGATTGCTGGTATCTCATGCAACAGGATTAAAAACCGAGTCTTCCTATGTTTGTGATGTTTATTATGTAAGATCCCGTATGTGCTGGGATCTAGAGGTGTCATTTGTTTGCTAATACATTGTTATGCTGATAAAAATAAGTTAAAAAAATAAAAACCTAGCCCTGACTGGTATGACATCGTCCTGCAAAGTGGAAAGTCACTGGCTTGATTCTCAGTCAGGGCACCTGGCCGGGTTGCAGGGTCGGTCCCCAGTCGGGGCGCGTACGAGAGGCAACCAATCAATGTTTCTTTCTCACATCGATATTTCTCTCCCTCCCTCCCCTCTCTCTAAAAAATAAATAAATAAAATAAAAACCTGGTCTCCTTCCTAGCCCTGCTGATTTCACCCTAAAGCCCAAGGCTCTGCTGCAGGTGTGCCCAGTCCATATAATCTGCCCTCTGGGCTGTAAATGCTCCTGCTCATTTCAGGACCACATTTGGGAGCTGATCTGTCTTGGGCTGACTTATCTTAAGGACTCTTTCTCGTCATAGGCCTCGGCTTCATCCGTCACTGGCTGACCCTCAGTCAGGGCCCAGCTCTACCCTGCACATCAGAAAGATCTTTGCTCACCTGGAGAAGCTGCTGGCTCAGCTCAACTTTATCCAAGGCCAAAGCCTCATTTAAGGCACCGAGCTTGGCAGCTGCAGCCCGAAGGTCAGCCACCTCAGCCTTCAGGCTGTTCTCAGAACTCGACAGCTCCACAATGGACTGTTCTGCCTGAAACCAAAGAGAGTTAAAGGTTTCTTCCTGGCAGTTCTGTAGCAGCGCCCAGCACGCACCTCCAACGCCCGCCGCTTTCCTTACACAGAGATGAGTTAACGCTGTTCCCTCCCTCACATTCTGGACAAGATTTCCCTTCATTCATTCTTTCCTCCCAATATACTCTCTCTGTATTGGAATTAAAATGGTTTTCTGACATCTACATCGATTGTGTCGGTCTCTTTTCTAAAACTGCTCAGGGACTTCATTCATTTCTTCATTCACTGAGGAGTAAGAGAGGAGCTACAGGAGAGAGGCACCGACGCTGGGATGTGTAAACAACCGCAGCTGGAACGACACCACAGACGATGCGCGCACAGAGGCGCTGGGAGCTCAGAGAAAGCACTGACTCAGACCGGGAGAGTCAGCAGCGGCAGAAGAGCTGACAATTATGTTGGCTACTACCGAGACGGGGAATGGTTTGCAGTTAAAGCGGGAGGGAAGAAGCGGTCCGGGCGAGGGGAAGAGTCTGACACACGCCAAGTCGCAGAGTCGTGAAAGAACACGGGGGAACGGCTGCAATCCGTGCTCTGTGGCGGGCGTAAGGGCACAGGAGGAATTAGGACAGGGACGTGGAATGGAGGGGAGACTAGAAACTGTTTGGGGCAGGGGGCAAAGGGCTCGGAACGCAGCGCCAAGGAGCCAGGAGGCCTCTAAATGGTTTTAGAAAAGAGACCGACGTAACCGACTTATCCTTCAGAAAACCATTCTAATTTCAATATAGAGACTATGTTGGGGGGGAAAGAACCCAAAAGCAGAGACTAGTAAATGAGGCCAGAAATATAAACGGTCATGGCTGGCAGGTGAAGACTGAGGCAGGCTGCACGACCTTTTCCTAGAAACACAACTTCCGAAGCGGCCCACCCCACCCAGCAAGTGACGGGGAGGCCTACGCACCCTTGCCAGCGCTGCGCCCACTTCTCTCTGTTCCTGCCTCAGCAGCTCTCCTTCCAGGCGACTGGACTCCAGGGCTTCCCGAAGAGCGACCAGTTCACTGAGGGATTCGGACTGTTTGGCTTCCAGGCCCGCCAGTGTTTCCTGACTAAGGTGGGAAGGAGAGGGCGCTAGGGGAAATCTTAGGGAGTGGCCACACCCCAAAAGGTAACAGGAATCTAATTCCTGTTATGGAAACCTTTGCTATGCACAAAAAAGAATAACTGATAAAGATCCCCGAGACATATAAAGTAAAAAAAAAGCAAGGTGCAGAAGAGTGAACGTAGTGTACTACCTTTTCTGCAAGAAGTGGGGGAAAATAAGAATTATGCAGAATTTGCATAAAGAGGCACTGGGCAGAAAGAAAACCAAGAACTTAATTTAAATGATTGCCTACAGAAGGAAGGGAAATGGGATGAATGAAGCAGAGGAGAGTAAGACTTATTCTGTATATGTCTTTTTAAATAGTTTTGACTTTTGAGTCATATAAATATTGATAAAAGTATTATCAATTCCAACTAATTGTAAAAACATAATTATTTTGGTGGATTGTTAGTTCTTCTCCTTGGTACAGGAAGAACCACTCCTTGCACAAGTCATGATCTTTATAGCAACCCTTCAAGATTCCACTGTTTGAGCCTACCCGGTGCAAGGGGCAAGGCTCAGTGGCGGAAGATACAGTCCCTGCCGCCAGCTACTCAAGAACTACCGTATACCAGGCTCTACATTGGCGTTTTGCAAAATACTTCTCTAATCTGCCCAACGACTCTTCGAGGTCAATATTACCACCCCCATTTTACAAATACAATAATCTGTCCAAGTGGCAGGGCCATAACTTAAACCAAGTTTTTGCCCAGCTTGAAAGGCCTTGCTTTTTACGGATTAGCTGGGTCCCCTTAACTCTGGAACTGCCTTTCCTGACCAGCTCGTTTCCATCCCTTCCCAGGCTAAGTCCCACCTTTTGGCCAGCCCAGGCTACTCTGAACATGCCATGAACCGCCCCGCCTCCTTTTCGTTGCTCCTCTGTTCCTTTAGCCCTTCTCCCGCTCTTTACAAATCAAAAATGTCCAGGCCCAGCCCAAAGGCTACCCTCTCCTCCACGAAGCTTTCAGTAATTAACTGTTTCTCCTATGCCCCCAGAGGACCTGGCCTGAAACTCTACTTTGCTCATACTTCATCTGGCCTCATGCCACAGTTCTTTGTCTGTCTTCCCCATCACATGGCAAACTGCTTGAGATCAGGGCCTGAGTCTTATTTACTTCTGTATCTCCCACAGTGCCTCATCCCTTACGGGTGCTAGGCAAAGCCTGGATAAACTTTCTGTATTCATTTTTCTGCAAAGGAAGGAGCAGTAAGCTAATCTGAACCTAATGCACACCAGGTTTCAATTTCTAAGTTCAATTTCTTCAACTCTCTAAGAGAGGGGAGTGGGTGGAAAAGGGTGTGGAATGGAAGGGAAGACAAGACCCAGTAAGGAGGGGCAGGTCGCACTCACAGGCGCTCCCTCTCACGGACAGCCAAGTGCAGCACCTCCTGCTGCTCCTCCCTCTCGCCCTGAGCAGAGTCCCCCTGCAGCTGCAGCTCCATGTTCGTCCTCCGCAGGCGCCACGCCTCCTGCTCCAGCACCTCCAGCTGCTGCTGCAGCTCTTCCCTGGTCTTCTGCAGGAGCTCTCGCTCCCTGGAAGAAGGAGACCAAAGATGAGCAGAGACCTTGGAACCTAGAGTCCTTCCTGGAAACAGACATCACGGGATCAAAGGACAGAGACATCTGTTTCCTTTAAACATCTCACCTTCTCTCTAGAAAAAGAAACTTTTTTTTTTTAATCATCACAAGAACCCAAAACTGAGCGGGCAGGAAAAAGCAGAGCACAAAGCAAGGCAGCCCTGGGCAGCCCTGGGCTTCGGGGACAGCAGGGTCAGCCAACCAGCAACATGAGGGGAGAGCGTAAGTGACCAGGTGAGGACTGAGCCCGGGGAGGAAGGGTGGAATGAGCGGCCCCCTGCTCACTTGCTGAGCGAGTCCACCTCTCCCTGGAGATCCACGGTCTGTCCTGCCAGAGTGTCCCGCTCCCCGGTGAGCTTCTGTAACCGCTGCCTCAAGGCCTGCCCCTCTTCCTCCCACTGATTATGCTGCTGCTGCAAGAAGCTCACAGCTTCCTGGCAGCCTGAAAGCTGCTGCCTTAGGTCCTGTGGAGGGAGAGTAACAGAAGTGAGATGGTGAACAAGAGGGCAGGGAAAGGAGGGAGGTTGGAAGCCTGAACGGAGGGCTGGGCAAGGGGTGGGGGCTGCTGCAACATGGGTAAGCTAAGACGAGGTGTGACCAGGTGAGAAGACAGAAGATCAGACGTTACTGGGCTTCTGTGGCTCCCAGAGTCTCAGAGTTCGTCCTCTTCGAATGCACAGTGTGTGGGGGGGACCCTTAGAGTCGGGGAACACTCACCGCTACCCTCCCAGGGCTCCTCTGCCGATCTTTGCATTCACCAGCACAGAGAATGTGCCTGTCGCCCACAAGTACAACTGGGCAGACACAGAGATTCTACTGGGCACTTTGGGGGGTTGACAAAAACACCTCATGACTGGGCAACCTAGTGAAAGGGGCCGTCCAAGGAACCTAGGAGGGTCCCTGGACACAAGCCACTTTCGATAACACCCCTGTGGCTGAGGGAATGCTGGGCTTCTCACCTGCACAGCCTGGCGTTTCCGAGTTATCACTGAGCGCACCAGAGTGACAGCCTTGTCTGGGTCCTGGGAATCGAACTGGGAGAAGTCACAGGAGTCCAACTCCAAGGTGCTCTCCTGCCCAGAGCCTTGGGACAGACTGTCCCCTTCTTCCACCATGACCTAAAACCCAACACAGCGGGGTCACCATCCTAGTGACCAAGGCCAGGTGTCTGTACAGGGGACTAACACTCCAGCCTCGACAAACTCGATGTTTTCCTTCCCGGGTCCTCTCCCTGGGGAGCGGAAGGAGGGTATCTAAGGGCAAAAAAAGGTGGTTTCTTCAACTCTTCACCTTTGGTCACCCAAACCTAGGACTAGCAACAAGGCCACAGCACTCTCTGAGGTAATAACAAATGGAGAAGTGAAGAAGAGGCGTTTGGGGTAATGTAGCCCAGAATCCAGCCACTGGCCCGAGGATTACAGCGGGCAATAAGAAAGAGGGAGGGCCCGTTCCAGCAGGCAGTGCAAATACATGAATGCTCAGCCACCCAGCAGGTTCCAGGCTTCAGATACGCCGAGGGAAACCATCCCTACAAGACCCCAAGTCCGAACACCTCGGAGAGTGGAAATCTAGGCACCACTGAGAGCACCTGGAGACCTGAGGGGGAGGGAGGCATAACCTGGTGACCTTGAGCAGGAGGTTTACCAGTACCTGGGTTATATCCTTGATCATCTGCTGTAAAGACAGCTTCTCCTCTTGGGCGTTCCTGCTGAGAGACGCCTCATGTTCCATCAACTCTGCATGGTTTGTCTCCTGAACAGGGAACACAATAGAGCCGAACGGCCACACACCCAATAAATGTGAGCTGTCATTGAAGGATGGCTACTGTCTCTAAACAAAAAATTGATGCTTGAGATGTAAGGTTAAACCAGAGAAACCTCTAGCCCCAAAGTCAGCAATATACTGGGAGACTCAAGACTTCCTCTCCCCTCCCCCAGCACCTGGTGTTAGTGAAGGCCTAACGACACAGACCTGCAGTGATGTTTTGGTGAAGCAACATTTACAAAATTGAGTCTTTATGAATTGGGATCTGAATTTCTGGCTTCTCAAAAAGTGAACAAATGGGCCATAACAGCCCTCATTCCTACATGGCAATAATTTACTGAAGTTGGGCAATGGATAACTCTTCCAGGTGAGACACGTATTCTCCAGGGTCCTGTATCCTTGTGTCCTTAATACTGAGATCAAGAGTCCCCTATACTGAAAACTAAATATGCCAGCAAGGGAAAAACCAGAATTCTTCACTCATTTACCTCATCTGTGCCCTGTGGACATTTGAAAATTTGCAAATTCCTGACCAAAAGGAACCGAAAGGGCATACATATGTCCAGCTCCCTGCTGATCCCAGCTTGGATGAGAAGACTCGGTGTATGCATGTGGATATGAGTTCAGGATCTGCCTAAAACCAGAGATCTGAAAACTCTTAGAGATGAACGAGCATGTGGGACCAAGCCAGAGGTTCTCACGCCCAGCCAGAGAGAATCCCTCAGGTAAAGGCCCTGGCAGACGTTAAGCCAATCACACAAACCTCACTCCTTCCGAAGAGAGACTGTTCAACGACTGAACAGCTCTAGCTGTTAGCCAAGCCCTGCCACCCTGTTACTTCCAGTCATTGACGTTGCTTGTGCCCCCTGGAAAACGTTCAACAAGGCAACTCTTTTCCCCAGTGTCCATCCTCCAGATACACAAAGGCAGCCATCATGGCTTCCTCAGCCCCTCCCTCCGGGCTAACCTCGCCACACTCCCCAGTTGCTTCCCTTATGACTAGGTTTGAATTTCTCCATACAGCCCCTTCTGGGTTTGCCAGTGTGTCTCGCGGTGTGTGTCCCGCTCTCTCTGCTAAGGACACGCTGCCTGCATTCACCCTTGTGGTCTCCTCGGGAACAGAGGAGGGATAGTAGACAGTTACTATTTCTTGAATGAATAAATGAATGAGTTTAATTAATCTTCAGGGTCAGCCAAAGTTCACTTTTGAGCTTCAGGGGATTTCACTGAGAAAGGTTTAACTGGGACCCTGCACCCCCAGCCCGCGAAGGACAAGCCATCCACAGGTCCCTGCCCAGCTCCTTTCCAGAACAAAGGGTCAGGTACCAGGATCTCCACGGTCTCTCTCAGAGCCTTCACCATCTTTTCATAATCTTCATTTTGCTTCTGAGACTGGGACAGGAGAGCGGAGAGCTCGGTCACCCTGAAGAGAAGAGCACAGCGTTGTCACCTGGGCAGCCCACTAACGGGGACAGAGCTACTGCGCGGCACACGCCACCCCCAACACGGACACTCCTACTGCAGCCCCCAGAGTCCCGGGTGCCCCCAGCCGCTGTACTCCCTGAACACCACAGGACACTACAGTTGTGAACTGGGGGGAAGCCAAAAGCCACTCAGACACATGCAGGGGTTTACCACGTCTCAAGGCTGGAGCACGCGTTTGGGGGCCCGAGAGCTGAAGGTAAGCCCTGGCCCAGGCCCCTCCAGGCCCTGCTTGCTCTTGAAGTCAAGCACCCTGAAGTCAATAAGAACATCGGAATTGCTACATGGGATAGTCCCAAGGTCCCTCCAGCCCAAGGTTTCCACTCGGATAGGGAAAAAGGAGGGACGACTTGGGGGAGATTGTGGTCAACCTCCCTGATATTAATTTCCAAGATCAGGAAAGTCGCCACATGTCTTTATCACTTTAACACTATGTCCTGGAGCTCAGCACCTGGTGGTATATGGGTAGCTAAGTAAATACTTCTTGAAGTAATGTTGCCCAGAAGTCTAAAGTTTTTTTCAAGGTCTTAATAATTTATTCTGTACCAACTCTAAGTGCCTTAACTCACTGCATGGTCATTCATTTATTATATCATTCAACAAACATTTACTGTCTACTATATGGCAGATAAAGTGCAAAGCATGAGAGACACAAAACTCACTAAGACGGTCTCTGGTGTGCTTCCTGGTGCCTTCACAAGCAAGCAAAACAAACTGCAATTTATGGACCCCACCAACAGGTGGTGATACAACCCTGGCCATGGGGTATAAACTGAACTTTGCCTGGAGATTCAAATGGGCTCTTGGCTTATGTCTCTATCCTTATCATCATTTTTAAAAAAGTCTAGTTTATTATAATCTGAAAAATAAAAACTCCTAACCAAAAAAATGAAACTAAATAACCAACAAGATACAATGCGATCGATGCTGTATCAAGCAGGTCAGAACACCACATCCGGCATGGTAATTTACCAGGCCACTGAGGTCGGAGAAGGCTTCACCGAAGAGGTGACACTTGAACTATCTCTTAAAGGAAAAGCCAGAGAGAGAAGGGAAGGAGGCATTCCAGGCTAAGGCTGGCATGGACAACGGCAGCGAAGCATGGAAGAGCTCGGCTGGTATGGGAACAGCAAATAGTTTGGTGCCGGTAGAGGACAGAGTCATAGCTGGCTTTGTAAGTCAACAGGCAAGAAACTTGGCTGCAAGATACTGAGAGCAGAGGGCAGTGACAGGGCCGCCACTGTGGCACGGGGTTTCAAACTAGACTCCTTCCGGCACACCTCCTTCCCCTTTCGTGGGAGGGATGCCCTTCACATGTCTTCCACCTATCTCTGACACCCTGCAGTAGTCAACTTTCCCTCAGGGGCCCCCTGCCAGGACCCCAGCCCGTCTCACCGGTCCTGAAGCTCAGCCTTCTCCAGATCGCCTTGGCTCCTCAGCTGCATCAACTCCTGGCTCCTCTCATGGACTTCCTTCTCCAGCTCCTGGGTCTTGGCTAGGAGCAGCAGCATCTGGGCTGGCTCACTCCCATCTAGTCTCCCAGGTCCATCAGATTCCCGAGACTGTGTTCCCACAGTCAAGCGCAGACAACAGGTCAGCAGGGATCCTGAGAGCCTCACATGTTCAGCCTTGAGCTCCGTCAGGTCTCTGAGTGCAGGCAAGGAAAGAGCAGACTCCAATAGGGACCAGGGAAAGGAGCATGGGGGTCGGGCCCAGGAGAAGCAGGTCTGGGAGAAATCGTCCGAATCCAGTAACACCATTCCTCCCCAGCAACTCTTCTACCCACCTACACTCCCACCAACCCTGGCCCTCCATCATCTGGTCCCCTTCAACAGTAGCCCACCCTCCTAAGTCCAGAACGGTAGAGGCAAACCTCCTCCTTTCTTAATGCCCCACTAACCTGTCAGTGGCTGACTTCATTTCCAGGAAGTGGCGTCGGAAGGTCACCACCTCCCGCCATAGACCGAGAAGGCGACTGTGCTCCCCTTTCAGGTAGCCCTTGAAGAACTGTGTGTGCAGAAACCCAGGTCATACCAAAGGGCAGAGGGCTATCTTTTGCCAACACAGGAGTCTTGGATTCCTCCTGACTACTGGCGGCGGGGGGGGTGGGGTGGGGAGGGACTTACAGGAGATAGCTTATAAATGAGTGTCTGTACTCAAGTTGTGCTGAAGAGCTTAATAAAGCTATCAGAGGAATTCAAGAGGTCCAAGGGCCTGGGATATGTGGCCTGGATTTATGGCTGGCCTTCCTCTGAGCTACATTAGAAAAGGATAAACAGTAGCTGCTCAGCAAATGGGATCTATTACCATTATTACCAGACTTATAATAAGGATTAAATGACATAACATATGTAAATCACCTAGCATAAAACCTAGCATAAAGAGCAAAGGCTCAGAAAATATTAGTACCCTTTAGCTGAGATCTGAAAATTCCCTACAGCCCACATCTGATCTTTCTTCCCCCTTCATTCCAATAGCCACCTCCTCAGCATCTACATACGCAGACCTGCAGACGAGAGTCAGTAAGCTGTGAGATCCATCTAAAACCTAAGCCGGTCCCTGCCTCAGGAACAGAGTTGCTGAGTGTCATGTCATCTGCCAGCAAAAACTCCACTAAGCAGGTAAGGGCAGAACTAAGCTAATGGCCCAAGCAGGGCAGCTGCCAGCATGAGTGGTAAGGATGGTCAGAGACTTTAGGATGACAGCCCAGCTTCCGCCCAAGTCCTAAAGTGAACCCCTCCCAACAGTGACCAGGGTAGTGCGCAGAGGCCCAGCCCCCTGGCGCTCCTCCTACCTCCTGCTCCATCCGCCACTGGCTCTCCTTCCTCATTAGCTCATCCCGGGCCCGGCTCCAATCTACCGTCAATTTGTCCACATCTTCCCGAAGAGCTTTGTTTACCACATCGGCTTTTTCCATGTGCAGCCGAAGCTGAGTGTTCACCTCTGCTAGACTCTCACACCTGCACTGGGGAGGCGTAGAAGCAAGTGCAAAATAAAGGTCTGGTCCA
The DNA here is from genome assembly GCA_004026765.1 of Micronycteris hirsuta. Lineage (NCBI taxonomy): Eukaryota > Metazoa > Chordata > Mammalia > Chiroptera > Phyllostomidae > Micronycteris > Micronycteris hirsuta. The sequence continues at coordinate 19,202 of PVJI01024578.1, forward strand.
ACCGTGGACTTCTTGGAGTCAGATGACAACCCCTGGAATTTTGCATTGCCAGGATTGGAGGGCTAAGGCTGAAAGCCCACGGTTGCAATCCATGTAAGCCCTCAGGACAGAGGTTTCCCATCAGCCTCTCCACCCACTGGCCAAGTACCCAGGCCAGAGAATCTGGGGTCCATCACCTCTGTTGCTCCTCCTCCAATCGGATTAGCAGCTGTTCCAGGTTTGGCTCCTCCACATTTTCCCACCTCTGAGGGATTGGTCCCTTAGCCAGACAGAGACAAGCCATGTTTATCTCCAAAGAGAACATCACTCAGACCAATTCCCTGATGCCCCCTTCCACAGATGCTGCTTTTTAAAAATTCTTTCTCCCATCTGTTAACATTATGTCTCTCTTCTCCATCACTGCATCCTGAAAGTAAGTCCACCGCATCCCTCTCTCCAAAAGTGAGCCTGTGACTTCCCCTGAAAGGCGGCATTTGGTAGTGAAAAGAACTTTCAACCTAAAAAGCATAAGTTATATCTTTCACCGATGGCCTTGACTTCTACCACCCTAATTTTTGGACCTGGGGAAGTTACCATATTTTTCAGACCATAAGATACACCTAGGTTTTAGAGGAGGAAAATAGGAAAAAAATAATTTTTGAAGCAAAAAATGTGATAAAATATTTAATAACATAAATAACATTCAGACTGTTAATTCAGCTACAATCAGACTGTAAGACGCACCTCATTCCCCCCCCAAAATTTTGGGGGAAAATTGCATCTTATAGTCTGAAAAATACGGTACTTAACTTTGAACCACAAAATCTTCACCTAAAAAATGAAGATGAAATCATTCCCCTCAGAAAGTTGCTTTGCAGATTAAGTGACCATAATTACATGACAACACCTAATGGTGCCTGGCCTACAGAGACTAGTACTCAGTAAGTTTTGGTTCTTTCCTTCCTTGGAGAGGACTTTTCGGAGTGGAATGTGAGTAGGTGCTGAGAGGGAGCTGGAGCAAAGGCAAACGAGTCTTTCAAAGCCAGTTCTCCCCAGCGGACAGCACACTGAGCCCTCTGCCACAAACTTGGTTTTCAGGCCTGCAAGGGCACCTCTCTCTGAGTCGGATAAACACTGACACCTTCTGGGGGAAAAACGCATTTCTTCCCTCTCATTCCACAACCCCCAACCCCTCCAATCTGATTAAATCTCCTGAAGCTGCATTTTGTTCTCAGAGAGACAAGGGCTGGAATCCGACAGGCTGGGACTAGCGAGGTCCAATGAGGGTATCTGTGTGATAAAGCTCTCTGGGGCTGAGGAGCGAGAGGCTTCTACCAAACACCGCCTTATCACACCCAGCGTCTCTCAGCGCCGAAGCCTAACAGGTGTAGTCACTGAGGGCTCGGGGCTGGGGGCAGCGCGGAATAGCCTCACTCACCCCAGTGGCTTCCAGACGCTTCTCCAGCTCCTGGCACCAGCTCCGGTACTGCAGCACCTGAAGCAAACAGACGGGGATGTGAGCAGTGGGCACAGCTGGCACAAACGGCCCGAACCCAAGACCCCGAGAATCTTGGGCAAACCTGCTGTGAACAGGGGACTGGGTGATGATATTGGGATAAGGCCAGGCGTTGTATAGTTTCTATGTGGGCAGCGAAATATACTGTCTCTACCTCTCTTGTGTTATAGGCAAGACCACAGGCTTTGGAACCAGAAACCCCATGCTAGGTCCTAGGGGAGCAAACCTAGGCAAATAGTTTAACCCTTGTGAACACCCTCTTTAAAAGGGAGACAATATGTATCTCATGGAGTAATTGGGAGCCTTAAGAGAGAGGCTGTCTAGGGCATTCCTACCACATGGTTCTGTCTCCTGCACCCAGCACCCTTATCCCACCTCAGCACCCAGTTCTAAGAGATGTGTTTCTCTTTACCCCTCCCTGCAAGGGCAGCTGCCTCACCTTGGCCTGCAGCTTCCTCACAAGAACTGCTTGCCTCTGCTGGGCCTCCTGGGAGCTCTTCAGCTTCCGCCAGGAGGCTGCCTGGTTCTCTGCCATCTGCTGCTGCAGCGCCAGCACCTGCTCCTCCAGCACCAGCTGCAGTGACTGGGGCTTCATACTGTTCAACCCAGGGCCTCCTGTCTCCATGGAGGCACCAGACAGCAAGCCCACAGGCCCCTAGGCAGCCAGAGGCTGTTGGCTCCCAGTAGGATCTCTAAGCATGGCTGTGCCACTTGAACCTCCTCTGGAGCTGGGGACCAGAGCACACGGTGGAGTTAAAAGGACTGTCTGCGAGACTCAAATTCATTCAGCAAATACTCATTACGTCTGACAAAGCTGAGCTGGACAGACAAAGTAAATAGGTTCCTCCACTACAGGCCCTCTCAGAGCCTTTAGAATACTAAGATGCTCCCAGTGTGTAAGGGGGCCTCTGATGAGCATCATCTCCTACATTTATCTGACCATGAAACAAGTTCACAGGACTAGTGTTTCCTGGCATGCCTTTTGGAACTCTGCACTAGGCCA
>PVJI01024579.1:0-21707 GCA_004026765.1 Micronycteris hirsuta
GGGGAGGGGAGAGGCTGCAAATAACTGTAATTAAACAAAAAAAATTAATTAAATTAAAAAAAAAAAAGGAAAGTATTGGAAGGATTTAAAAGAGAAGTGGTATAATCTGTTTATATTTTCTGATGTCTCTGTTGCCTGGAAAATAGATCGTATATGTCTGGTATGTCATGAAGATAATAAGTTGAGATACATTTCAGAGGTGAGGTGAGAAATGATGGGGCTTTTGCTAGTGGAAAATGCCCATTTGGAGAGGAATAGACAATGAAAGAGCATATTTTCAAGGTTAAAGAAGAGAAAGAGGTATCAAAATCTCCTCATCAGAGGCTCTGGGGCTTTTGATATGACCAACTAAGTGGATAGTCATGCGACTTACTGACAAAAACAAAAACTGTACAGAAAACATGCTTGCTTGATTATGGTATCCAGATTACGGTTGTGGCATGCAACTATCTTTTGATCCAGTGATTCCATTTCTGGGTATATATCTGAAATAACCCAAAACACTAATTCAAAAGGATGTATGCACCCCTATATTTATTGCAGTGATATTTACAATAGCCAAGCTATGGACACAACACAAGTGCCCATTAACAGATGCACATAATGCTACTCAGAAATAAAAAAGAAAGAAACCTTACCATTGTGACAGCATGGATGGACCTAGAGGGTATTATGCTAAGTGAAGTAAGTCAGTCAGAGAAAGACAAATACTATACTTATATGTGAAATCTAAAGAACAATATAAATAAATAAACCAAACAGAATCAGACTCATAGATACAGAGAACAAACTGATGGTTGCCAGAAGAGAGGGAACATGGGGGACTGGGTGAAAAAGGTGAAGGGATTAAGAAGTATAGACTGGTAGTTACAAAATAGTAATGGGGATGTAAAGTACAGAACAGAAAATATAGTTAATAATATTGTAATAACTTTGTAAGTTCTGGAAATATGGGGAGTACACTTTGTGAAGTATATTGTTATCTAACCACTGTACTGTACACCTGAAACTAATACAAAATACTGAATGTAAACTTTAATTAAAAAATAAAAAATATTAAAAATAAAATAATAATTATAGTTATTATACAAGTTTTCAAAAAGAACTAAAGAAGAATACCTAAATGCAATGGCATATATTGGAGGAAACACAGATTTTTAAAAAATCCCATAAAGTCAAGCTATAAGATATTTTTTGGAACAATTGAAGGAATTAAAATATGTACTATATATTAAACGTGATTAATATATCCTATTAATATTAATACAATATTAATTTTCTTAAATGTGATTGTTATATTATTATTGTTTATGTGTAGTTGCCCTTATTCTTAAAAATAATTATGGTTGTGGCATTTGGAGCTACCTATTATCTATTCACATGAAAGTGGCAAATCAAGAGTTTCAGGGAAAGGTCAGGTTTTGGATACCTGTTTTCAACTTTTATGTAGGTGAATCTTAGGTGACTGGTCTTGATGAGATTTTTTAAGTTAAAAATACAGGTAGAGAACAGAAAAGGGCTAGGATGGAGCTCTGGGGCTGGCGCTTCAACATTTAAAGGTCAGTTAGACAAGGTAAGTGAAGGGAGAATAGAATCAGGAGAGCATGGTGTCTTGGAATCTCAGAGAAGATACAGTAATTCCTGCTAAGAAGTAAAGCAAGGAGAAAGAGACTGTCAATGGATTTGGTTTCATGGTGGTCATGAGTGACCTAGACAAAGGCAGACTCAAGGATATAGTGGAAATAGAGTTCTTCTTGAAATGTTTTTCTTCCCCATTCTACCTAGAACAAAGGGGAATAGAGAAGGAGATGTTAGCTAGAATTAGCTAGATATTAGTGGGTGCATCTGCAGGCAGAATATTTCAAGGGTGTATGTGTGTATGCTGGTGGCAGTGATCCAGTAGAAATGGAGAATTTGGTGATTTAGCAAAGACAGGAGCCAAGTTTTTGAAAAGACTTGGATGTCATTACATCCAGGTGTGTAATTGAAACAGTTACCATTTGATGGTAATGGAAACTTTATCCCTTATCAAAAGGCAGAGGACAGAGAAGAGGTATGCCAGCAAATATGGTGGGGTGGAATAAAAAATCTCCTAGCTAATTGCTTATTTTCTCAATAATGAGGCAAGATCAAAAGCTAAGAGTGAGAGTGGTTGTGTTATAGAAGAAATGGGAACAGCAGGGGAGGAAACACTTGTTTGGGGGAATCTAAACATGAACATGAAAGGGAAATACATGTAGGGCTGCTTGGTACTATTAAGTGTCTATTTGAGATTCATGAACATAAAATATATGAGACTGGTCAGTATAGTGGGTTGTTTGTTTGTTGGTTGTTTTTTATCTAGCAATCTTTAGCTGTACTGGGGCAGGAGGTGTAGTTACTATTATTAATAACACTACCTGGCATATTGAATGCTTACTATATGTCAAACATTTTTTAAAATAATTTAGAAGTGTTCACTTTATGATGCATGTGCTATTATAAGTGAGAAAACAGTTATAGACAAGTTAAGTAATTTGTTCAAGGTCACACAGCAAGTAAGGGCTGGAGTCCATTAGAGATCCTAACAGTTAAATTAAAAAAAAACCACACATATAATTCACACTTCATAGTTTTATTACTAGGAGAAATAAGCTAATGGTATATAAAGCATCTAGCACAGGGCTCTGCTCAAGAGAAACATTCAATGAATTTTAGCTAATACGAATAGCAGAATTTAGAGAATGATATCTAACCCATAGAGTTTTTGTAGAGTTTAAAAGAGCTGAAATTTGTGAATTCTGAACCTAGTACCTGTAACTCATGAATAATGGCATACTACTACTTTATCCCTATCCTCCCCCTACATTCTATGCAATATTCTGACATCTAAGGCTTCCATCATTTGACTGCTGACAACTGTATTGCCATGTGAGGCCCATGTGAGGCCATTAGGCAGTGCCACAAAAGAGCAAGCCTGTTTGATTCACCTTCAGATCTCTAACTCAGATACAGGTGGGCAAGCAGAAGCTGGACATTAACAACCAAAAGAAGAGTTGTTTGAATAAACAAACAAACAAACAAATACATTTTAAAAAGGAGAGAATTGCATTTAAAGCATATATTTGGGCACATAAAACAGAGTGTGTATAGCAAAAGAGAATGTTATTTGATAGGCAGGAAGAAGGGCCAATGCAGATTTCTTGTTCTCTGAGGCCAAATAAAACAGAAATTTTGCTTATTTTTCTCACAACCAAGCTATACTCATAAATTGTTAAATACATGGGTCAGACAAAATTTCAAACAGTGGCATAGACATATACCTATTTCATTTGCCTAGCTCCAGTACACACAAGGGAGATTCAGAGCTGTAACTCAGTAAGATCTGTGTTCCTGCCCCTACATTCAGCCCAGCCCAAACTATCATTTGATAGCCATCTCTCTAGCTGCGAACTCCATCCAAGGTCAACAAATGAAAACACCTAGTGTTCCAAGGAATGTTGCTTCATAAGGAGACTATTCCAGGTATCTTCCTTTGTGCCACACCTACATTCCAATCATTGCTCTCTGACTGGCAACAGTCAGCCACAGAAATAGCACAACTGCTTTTCTTATCTGTATTTCCCTCTGAATAGTGATGTAATGCAATTGAAATCTCTGTCTGCTTATTGTATCATTACAAATAGCTCTATGCATAACTAAATGGTATTCTGGAAAAAAAACATAGATACAATTAAAATATAAGTAAAATAAAAACCCACCTGCCATATTATCATGACTTTTGGGTGTATTTTCCAAGTTCCACTCTCCCCATCCCTGGCTATCTTCATGTCTTTCTATTGTTTCTTGGATTGTGCCACTAAAGCCATATGCATCTGCTAGTAGCTAGTACAACTGAGCTCCCCAAACAAAGATTCCCATGAAAACTGAACAAAAGAGGAGGGAGAGGCAGAGCATGTTAATTATCTCATTAGGCCTTCTGTCTGATTCTCATTAGATTCACTGACTGCTTCTCATTAGGTCCATTGCCTCAACTTCTTTCAGGCCCTGAATACATAAGCCATTGCTTATTGTCATGGTTGGCTGAGAAGATTCATTTCATTTGTTCATAAATTGAATGTGGCTTCTGAAAAGACAATTTTTTTTGGCAAAGTTAAGGCAGGCTTATTGTTGTTATTTGCTATTGTTTGAGCAATCCTAAGCAGGGTGAGCAGAAGAAATAATTGAAAAAAACCTAGCACAAGAACTCCAAACCCTACTGCAGAATTGGGGCACTGGGAGATAACTGTTACAGCCAAGAGGCCAGCCTGATGTTCAGACATCAGCAGTAGACAACATCATGGGCAAAATCACAAATACCACTGGGTTAGAAGCAACCATTGCAGATATAATCAGATGCCCAGAAGGCAGGGTATGGAAGGGGACAGCTGTCAGGACACATGAGGGTACTATAACTTCTGTCCTCCCTGACCTCTGGGAACATTTTCCCAGGATGTTAAATTAAGCACCAGATGATAACCTGGAAAAATCACCATACAGTTGAACATTCTACAAATTATGCATATAGTACATTACCCTGGTGAAAAGAGATTACTATACTCAATATTCTGACAAAACAAGTGCCTGATCCCTTCCATTGGGAAGAAAGCTCCCAAGATATGGTAGGCAAGTTCAGTTAGAGATGTCTTCCTGTTGATGACATCAGTGAACATGGCCCTGAAATATAACATAATATACATATCTCCAATTGGAGAAGCAGATATTGATTAACATTTGCTCAAAAAGTAGTAAACAAATGTTTACTTTCTATGTTCTCTCTTTGCTCTTGTTTTCCATCTTGATGTTTGAGTTTCTCCTTTGGTGAATATGATATGGACTCAAAATGGTTTTGAGAATCATCTTGTGCCTAAAATCAGAAAAGTAATATGCATAAGGAATTACCCTTTTTTCATGGACAGTAAATTTAGAAGAAGGAGATTTGGTAAAGAAAGCAAATGTTTTCCCCTCAACTGAATGTATGACCTAGGTTGATACAGACCTACAGAGAAAAGTCAAGCTTCCCAAGAGAAACCTTTATGCAATTAGATATCAATATAAGACACCTTCTCCTTGCATGCCGAGGGGAGAAAAGTAGTGCCTCCATGTAAAACCTTCTCCATCAGGAGGGAGATGGGCATTCCTCAAAGAAGGAGAACAGAGATGACTTACTGAGAAGATAGAGGGTATAGTCCCTTTCAGACATACTGCAGCTGCTCCATAAGCTGGAAAGACATGGTCACTTCTCTTTGTGGGTTTTTTCCCCCTGAGCTTGCAATGGCCTATTTTTTTATATGACCATATCCATGAAGTTACATATTTTTTAATATTACTGCCTTCTTATTCAGCTAAGTGGTCAACCTTAAAAGGACCTATATAGAGATTAGAGACTAGAACTTGCTGGTAGGAAAGGGCATAGTCATTCCAAAGATGTTACTGTGAAAGGTTTTTGGGTTTTTCCCCCCTTTCAATATTGGCTTCTCACGAAGTTTTAACATCTTTGGTCAGTTGCCCTCATTCTTTTATCTTGTTACTTTGGAGGACTTGACCTCAAAACATTCCGAGAAATCTGGATCCCAGACTGCAACTTTCATTCACAACATTCTCAAAGAAACAATGGTTTTTCTCCCAATTGGCATATGGAGTGCACTGTTTTATGAAGTCCTTCTAAGATAGCAGGTCTCTGTGCATTAATATCAAAGAGACATTCTTATTGGTGCCTGTGGGTCATGACTATGGGAATGACATAATAATTTTGGCTCCAAAGCTCTTTAGCAAAAAGCCCAGTTCAGAGACAGACTAGAATAATGGGCTGAAAATGATCTTGGCCTTTCAAGGGCTTTACCCTATCAAAAGTTCCAGTACAAGAACCTGATCTCCCAGAAAGTATTACTTTTATTGCCAACCATAGAGAATCACTGACAAAACTAATTAAAGAACTTGAACCTTACTCTCTCTTTCATTAGCTGACCTTCAACCAGGGGCTGGACTCAAAACAAAGACGCTCTGAGCCAACAAGATATAGAATGTGAGGCTTTCACTAGGGTAAATGGGGCCGTACACTCTCATTCTCCTCTCTGAAAGAGCTACTTGAACGTAAAATATCTTCACCTTTTTTTCTTTTTACAATGAAAAAAGCACTGGGTTTGCATCAGAAATAATGAAGTTTGAAGTTCCTGGACATTATTCATTTATTGGACTCAGCTTTCCACCCTTCCTTAGAATTCCAGGAGCCAGGTCAAGACAGTGAGTTCTTATGGAAAATTAAGCACTTTTGCAAAGGCATTAAAGAAAAAACTCTTATTTCAGGTTTCAGACTCTCAAGGAAATGATGGTCATTGATTTTTAGGATTAAGACAATGATAAAGAGTTGCAGGTATGAATGGATTTTCATGGAATCTGGCTATTCTATCTGAAAGTCCTCCTACCATAAAATATTTGCTCCCATCCTGAAAATTCATGCTTCTGGTTCTTTTCTTTCCCCCCTACATTATAAGATTACATGGTTTGGTAGTAATTGTAATGATCATATGGAATGATATTTATTGATTGAATATCTTGGCTGATTGAAGAATGACTATTTCAAGATTGTGAAATGATTTATGAAAGTTATATTATCTGCTGAAGTGAAGGAATTGAATATAACATACATCTTTATTAGTTTGTTATATGGCTGACAAATTTAAACAGGGGCCTCAGTGAGGTTCCTGCAAAAACACTATTTTATTAATATAGAAAAATATTAGGCTTAAAGATTCATAATTTATTTTTAAAACTAAAGAGCAGGAAAATACTGTTTTATTCTAAAATGAATGTTCTTTCCATTTTAACTATGGTAACAATAAAACAAAGATTTGGTGTGAGAATTAATATTTGAAAATAAAGAGTGGATCTCCTTTCTTGAGTTGTACACTAGTAAACCTGACTTACTATCCTACTGATTAGTCTATATAACCCTGTTGGTTCAATTGAGATTGCCTCATTAAACAGGCTTTTTAGAGAGTATTTTACAGTGAGTCAAGACCTTCTTAATTCAGAGTAAAATTAAGTATATATAAGTGTGGCTATATGTAAATAAGAGTTGATATAAGCATATACTCAGAATGGGAGCTTATGCATTCCTCTAAGAATCTGGCTGAAGTATTGTTCCTGCTATATGCCCTCCTTAGAATATCACCGAGGGAACTGGATGCAGTGCTTTGGCATGTCATCAAATCTTGTCACTGTAGAGACCTAGTCTTCAATGTCAGGTAGATTCTTTTGCAAATGACCAAATACTTGACTTGAAACTTTTGGTGAAAGATTTAATATGAGGTGATCAATGAGTGAAACTACATTATGCAATCCCAGAAATATGCAAAAAGTGAGAAAAAGAAAATGGAAATTAACATTCTTGGATTATTTGACCACAAGAGCATGAAAATTGCTTTAAGTACAGGCTTCTATGACAATGGGATCTTGAAGGAAATACAAGTGAGATCCAAAGAAAAATAAAATAGTTGTATTTTTAAATATATCTGTATTCAATAGTGCTATGTAGAAGCTACTATTTTCTCTTCCCTAAACAAAATCTTGGGTATATTCCATAACTTCCTGGTCACATTTGGTAATTAAAACTTAGTGTGGCTTAATTTAAACCCTTAATTGCATATCCAATTTACAGCTAGATCTGTGACTCTGGCTGCTGAAAAATAGGGTGGGAGTAAGATCTGGCTTCCAGATCAATGCTGTTCCCCCTTCCTCTAGACCACAGGTGGCAAACACAAGGAGCTTCCACCTTGTTTTATCTGGCCCACCACCTTATTTATACCCAGCAGCAGCACCAAGCTCCTTTCCCCTAGTTAAGGAGTAGTTACATTTATACAGTCCTAAAATTACATTCAGCCCTTTGAAGGCAACTGTGAGGCTGATGTGGCCCCCCGTGAAAATGAATTTGTCACCCCTGCTCTAGACCCAGATCTTCAGAAGCCTGAAAGAGGGCTAGGGGGCTCAGAAAAAAACCTTCCTTAAGTGTCCTCTTGCTCTTGGGTTGGAGGTACTGTCCTCTTGCTCTTGGGCTCAGGGTACTATCTGATTTTTTTCCTGGTTCCATCTGCTACTGGTGGTTTCCACATAGATGGTGTATGCATGTTTTTAAGCTTTTTCACCCTTCCCAATGTAGCTTTGTTTGCCATTAGCCCTGGGTGAACATACTGGAGGAATTCCATGGCTCCAGTTTCTCCATTAATGCTTTGGCTCCTTCATGTGGAGCTAATAAAAGTCTGTGGTCCTTTTTTCATTATCCAAGCATGGAAGATAACTAGGTGGGTTAGGGGTTCACCCTGTCCTTCTCAAGTATTTTTTGCCATAGTCTCTCCAATTTCTGGTACTCATGCCTTCAGAAATTTCTAGACTGAAATAAGGCCATACATAGCATAGTCCTATATGTCTTACCATACTTCAGGGCTGCATATCAAGCGCTTTCAAGAACTCTGGCATCCACTTTGTTATAGAGGCATCTTGAGAAAGGATCTAACAGCTTTGGAAGCTCAGGAGGCTTCCAGTTGGGGAATAAAATGCCGTTTTTCTTTTTTCCAAGTACCCCAGTTATTATGAATGACTCTCTTGGAGCCCCCTCACTTTTGTTTGGAAGGCAAAACATTTTTTCTGTCTTTTAGTTAGGGGTACAAACTGACTGGAACTAATATACTGTAACTACCACAGGGCCCTTGCTAAGCACCTCTCCTAACGTATTTCCTAGACTGGGGAAGGGTGCTTGTTAGCAGTGAAACCTCCCTGAGGTCTCTCAGTCACCCTAAGTAATAGTGCCTGGTCCTAATGCATGATTGCTGCTTCTCCTTCTCCTCCCCCTCCCCCTCCCCCTCCCCCTCCTCTTCCTCCTACTTCTGTCTTCTCTTTCTCCTTCTTCACAATTTAAAAAAACAGTTTTCAATCATGATGGATTCTTGATGGGCCTTGTTAGAATGCAAAGGTTTCTTTGTTTCCCATGGCATTAAATATCCTGTTATACTAGAAAAACTAAATTAGATCAAAAGTGACTTATTTGCAGAAAATATGGTTCTAAAAATGTAATTTTAGATACCTATATTATATTATGTTCCCATTTGATTAGAATCAGGCTACTAACTTAAAGCCTAAAATTCATTGATTCCATCTGTGTATTTATCCTTCATTTCATCCATGCTTCCATCCATCCATCCTCCCATCTATCCATCCACCCATCCATCTATTCACCCATTCATTTATCTCAGCATCTTGATTGTCACCAGTGTTATAGCACAGTGCTTTATTATGTGGTCCAAAGGTCAAGCATACCAGAATCATCTTGACTACACATTTTTAACAAATACCCTATATGAGTTTGATTGAAATTTGAGAAACTAATGAGAAATTCAAGGTTGTGAAAGCTGGGCTGTACTAAATACTACAGAAGGGTACTTTCCCACCAATAAAATCAGTGGTCAGTGACTTCAGTGATATTTTCTTGGGTATAACTGGTCTCATAAGGGAATTCTCTCTCAATCTCTGTCTGTCTCTCTCTCCTAACACTCACCTGAGGACATGCTTATTGATTTTAGAGAGAGGAAAATAAAGGGAGACATATATCAATATAAGAGAGAAACATCAATCAGTTGTCTCTTGTATACAGCCTAACCAGGGACCGAACCCATAGTCTAGGCATGTTCCCTGAAAGGGAATCAAACCCATGACCTTTCGGTTTACAGGATGATGCTCTTACCAACTGATTCACACTGGCCAGGGCAAGAACCTTCTCTTGAAACATGTCCAATATGTTTTATTCACATGCAAACTTTAATGTGAACATCTAAACAAAATAAGCCTACAAGTATTTGCTCAATACATAGAAGGTTTTGTAAAGTACATTCAGAGGAAGAGGGTTCAAATCAAAGGTAAGCTGACTACTTCCCCTCTAGGCTCAGACCAAGCAATAGTAAGTAATTCTACAGTATCTGAAGTTATTGTTTATTTATTTGTAAATTGCTCATTATCCACCTTTCCAAATCTGAATGTAAACCTTGACAACCTGTTCACTGTGATCCCCAGCACCTGGATTAGTACTTAACACAAAAGAAGCATGCAGTTACTATTTATACATGACTCAAAAAGCCACATAAACATACATGAGTAAAACAAAAATTGTGTCAAAATAATTGGAACACATTGAAGTAAACTATAAATCACAATGGACTTAAGAATGTATGGGTTTAACTTTGGAAATACTCCTTAAGGTCTCCATCTTGAGCTGAAATCTAAAAACCTTTCTGAGAGGTATAGATAATGAAGGGTAGAAACTTGTTTCACCTTTTGAACTATACACTAATTGACCTTGAACTAATTGACCTTGCGGCAGAAATTAAGAAAAGGGTTTTGAAAAAAAGAGAAGATCAGCTTAGGGACCTAGAGAAGAAGTCACAAGTGAGGGGAGCACATGGGTGGGGTAGGTGGAAGAGAGTTGGAATCAGTGGTCAGAAGTTTATATTTGGTCCAGATGGTAATAGAAAGCCACCGAAGGGCCATGTTTACACATTTTCAAAATCCAATTAGGATACCACATGTTTTTATGGTCTAATCGTCCATTTTGGATCCATTAAATAAGTTAGTTGAAAGAGAAAAACAAAAGGAAAAAATAAAACTATGTGTCATTTGATAGCATTAGCAAATAATGGAATAAATGTGTGAAATTGAAATGCTTGACCTGGAACCAAAGAAATCCAAACATGGTCTTGATGACTGAGCCTTGAACTGAACTAGGCCCACTCAGATATTTGAAAATATGAATAGTTAAGAGATAAAAAGAGAAATTATCTGGGTGAGGAAATTTGGGTGAGGAAATTGGGCATCTTCCTCCATTTAAATGCTTTAAACATTCACTTTCTGAGGGTGGAAGGTTAGGCCAGCTTATTTCTCATGTTCAATTCCAAGCTCTAGAGTCTAACAGTTCTATAAGAACGCTGGTGATACTCATGAGGAGGAAGCAGCTGCTTCACTGGAGTTCCCTCTGGAGAATAAGGAAGTCCACATCCAGCTGGGATCATACCAAGACAGGAGGCGAGGAGAGAAAGCAGGCACTGGGAAAAGAAGGAGGCCAACAGGCCTGGGATTTAGTGTGATACTCACTGTCTGTCCTTTCTTCAGCCTTAGCCATGAATTAGAATATATAGAAAATGGGGTATAGTGACAAAACAGAAGTGGGAAAACAGACAAATGCTGTTTTCTTGGGAGAAAATTATAACCTTCATTCTCTTGTGCTAGGATGTTTTTATTTTTTTAGAACTTCGTGACTCACAGTGGGACATCTACAACCCTTGGAGGCTTGTTAGAAATACAGAAATTTAGACTTTACCTCAGACTTACTAAAAAAGAATCTGCAGTTTAACAATATTTCCCAAAAGATTCATAAACACATTAAAGACTGAAAAGTACTGTGTTAGAGGATTTGGAGCAAACTCGATAAGATAAAATAAGAACTGAGAAAAGTGAGAAGATTGTAATCTCGTGGGAGAGAAAACAGTGTAAGTAGTACCACTCCCCATCCCCTGTCAATTGAACCTGGATAAGATTACAAGCATTGCTAAAGATCTACCCCCATAGATCTAGCTGTGAAGACTCAGACTCACAGATGTACATTTGTGCAGACAAATAAAAATTACCTGGAATGCATTGGTGGGAGAATTGCTTCCGTTTCAATCCCAAATCAGCTTGTCTTTTTCTTTATGAGGTATCTTTGGAGCTACCAACTCCTTCCTTAGTTCCTTTTATCAATTATATTTTATGTTATTTTCCTGTTTTACTTTATATACCACTCTTGTATCTTTCTTGAGTATAGCCCCAGGTCAACCAATAACCAAAGAAACCAAATGAGACAGATCATTAATCATTTGTCATTATGTTGGGAAAATAATGGCTTCCCAGTTCCTCAAGTGTGGAAACTTCCCAGAATCAGCCTCTGTCCAGGCATGGGGACCCTCCCTCATTAGTTCTATTAGACATTCCCTCACTCTTAAGAACTCACTTATACTCCCCATGGGATTCCAGATTGAAAATCTCAGATTGCATTGTGTTTCTTCCAGTCTCCTCTCCATCACTTTATTGCCTTTCTTTGTAGTTTTTTAGTCTCTGTAAAGCAGAAGTCCCCAATCTCAGGGCAGCAGATCAGTACTAGTATGGGCCCATTAGGAACCAGGTAGCAGAGCAGGAGACGAGCTTGAATGTAATGCACTTGAATCATCCTGAAATCATCCCCCAACCCAGGTCCATGGAAAAAAATTGTCTTCCAAGAAACCTGGTGCTATAAAGTTTGGGGACCACTTCTGTAAGAGACAGTGTGCTATAATGGTGAAAGGCAGTGGTTCACATCTGACAGATTTGTGTTCTATTTTGTGGTCCTGGTCAGATTATTCAATATTTAGGTTAGAGACTGAATTTCTTTACCTGCAAAATAGAAATAATAATACCAGCTGCATAGATATTTGTCATTATCAAAGAGCCAATTTTACCTAAAGTTGTCACCATGGCACCTGCACACAGCAAGTATTCAAAAAATGATAAATGGCAGATATCATTGCCTTCAATGGTAAATTTATTAGGTAATCTTGACTTATATGAAACATTGGTATACCCAGATGCCTCATTTTTATTGTGATTACTTTAATTCTCTCTCGACAGGGCTGCCCTAAGATTCACCTGGATTTTAAATAAGGAGACCGTTACCCATGTATACAATTACTCTAATTTTATATCTAGAGAAACTAAAAGAAAAATTAAAGTAGAGCAGAAAAATGCAAAATCAGGAAATGTATTGTGATAAAGCTCCAGGTGTACTTTTTGACTCTCAGAATCTATAATGAAAATTCTAAATGAAAGGCAAGAGATTGACCCTATAACAATATGTCCAAATTAAGAACTCATAAATTTGGACATCCAGCCAAGATGGAGGCATAGGTAGACACATCGTGCCTCCTCACACAACCAAAAAAAGAAAAACAACACTTAAAAAAAAAAAAAACCAGCCAGATCTGACAGAAAATCGAACTGAGTGGAAGTCTGACAACCAAGGAGTTAAAGAAGACATATTCATCTAGACCAGTAAGTGGGGCAGAGGCGGACAGAGAGCGTGCGGTGACACGGTGGTTTGTGGAGCAGTACCGGCAACGGTCCAGCTGCCCGGAGAGGTCCATGGCAGGTGCGCCTGGCCAAGACACGGCTGGTGACCTCAGCGAAACCCGCGGCTGGCATACCTGGACACAGCAGGGCCAAGACTGGTGGACCAGGTGGTCTTTCATTTGCGTGCAGATGAAAAGGGAGAAAAAGCTGGGGAGCGGAGCAGAATGCGAAACCCACCATCCCGGGAAATAAAGCTTCAAACCACCTATTGAATACACCTGTGGGGGTTGAGGCGGCAGTGGGAGGAACTCCCAGCCTCACAGGAGGGATCACTGGAGAGACCCACAGGGTCTTGGAACTGCGCAGGCCTGCCCACCCACCCAGAAGCCAGCAAAGAAGGGTCCAATTTGCTTGTGGGTAGTGGGGGAAGTTTGGAGAGCAGAGCAAGCACCATTGTTCTCTCAGACCCTGTCCCCACAGGCTGAGTCACAACACAACCAGGTGGGTTACCCCACCCTGGTGAATGCCTAAGGCTCTGCCCCTTAAAGTAACAGGCACACTGAGAAAAAAAAAATGGCCCAAATGAAAGAACACATCAAAGCTCCAGAAAAAAATACAACTAAGTGATGAAGAGATAACCAACCTATCAGATGCACAGTTCAAAACACTGGTAATCAGGATGCTCACAGGATTTGAAGAAAGATGGTTGCAATCAGTTGAACAAATGAAGGATACACTAAAGGAAACGAGGGGAAATGTGTAGGGAACAAATAGGGATGAGAAGGAAACTGGGACTCAAATCAATGGAGTGGACCAGAAGAAAGAAAAAAAAAAAAACATCCAACCATAAAAGAATGAAGAAACAAGAATTCAAAAAAATGAGGAAAGGCTTAGGAACCTCCAGGACATCTTTAAACATCCCAACATCTGAGTCATAGGAGTGCCAGAAGGAGAAGAGGAAGACCAAGGGATTGAAAATTTATTTGAAAAAATAATGAAGGAGAACTTCCCCAAGCTGGTGAAGGAAATAGACTTCCAGGACATCCAGGTAGCTCAGAGAGTCCAAAAGAAGTTGGACCCAAAGAGGAACACACCAAGGCACATCATAATTACATTAGCCAAGATTAAAAACAAGGAGAGAATCTTAGAAGCAGCAAGAGAAAAGGAGACAGATACCTACAAAGGAATTCCCATAAGACTGTCAGCTGATTTCTCAAAAAGACCTTGCAGGCAAGAAGGGGTTGGAGAGAAGTATTCCAAGTCATGAAAGGCAAGGACGTACATCCAAGAATACTCTATCCAGCAAAGCTATCATTTAGAATGGAAGGGCAGATAAAGTGCTTCTCAGACAAGGTCAAGTTCAAGGAGTTCATCATCACCCAGCATTTATTATAGGAAATATTAAAGGGATTTATATAAGGCATGGAGGGATATCAACAGGGGAGTGGTGGGGAGGACAGGTGGAAAAGGCGCAGATAATAAGTAGCATAAATGATAGGTAGAAAACAGACAGTGGGAGGTTAAGAATAGTATAGGAAATGTAGAAGCCAAAGAACTTATGTGTATGACCTATGGACAAAAACTAAAGGGTGGGGGATGGGGGGAGGTGTGGGGGCAGAGGGGAATAAAGGGTGTGGGAATGAGACAACTGTAATAGCATAATCAATAAAATATATTAAAAAAAAGAACTCATAACTTTGATTCAGTGATTCCATTGCTGGGGATATACCCTAAGAATCCTGAAATACGAATACAAAAGAACTTATGTACCCCTATGTTCAAAGCAGCACTATGTATAATAGCCAAGTGCTGGAAACAACCTAAGTGCCCATCAGTAAATGAGTGGATTAAAAAACTGTGGTACATTTGCACAATGGAATAGTACACAGCAGAAAGAAGGAAAAAGAAATTCTTACTATTTGAGACAGCATGGATGGAAGTGGAGAATATTATGCTCAGTGAAATAAGCCAGGCAGTAAAAGACAAATACCACATGATCTCACATATAAGAGGAATGTAATGAACAAAATAAACTAATGAGCAAAACAGAACCAGAGACATGGAAACATGGAATAGACTGACAGCTGCCAGAGAAAGGGAGAGGGGGAAATTGGGAAAAAGGGAGAAGGGATTAGTTAAAGAACATCTATGAATGACCCAGGGACATGGACAACAGTGTGGGGATTGATTGTGGGAATTAGGGATGGGCTGGGCAGAGGAAGGCAAAGGCGGAAAAATTGGGACAACTGTAATAGAATGAAAAAGAATAAAAATAAAGAAAAAATATGTGTAAGTGAATCACATGTTTGCTAGCACACTAACACCATCTGTAAGTCACCACTGATACTCCAAATAAGAAAATTCTGATAAAATCTTATACTGTTATTTTATTTTTAACTGTCACTTATGTGACTGCAGAAAGTTTTGTCCCATGCAATCCACTAGTCAATGACAAATACAAATGGAATTTCTCTTGAAACTGCGGAAATAATGTATATATATTTTTTCCTTTGGCTGATCAGTCATTTATCACAGGTCATTTACGTAGAACTGGATGGCTTGTTAAACTAATCACTAAGCTCTTTCATGTGGTATGGTGATTTTCTTACGACATCATGTGAAATTAGTTTGATGATTTCAATTCCTTCTCTTGGGATCCATAACCAAGTTCATAGACAAACCAAAACCAAGTTAGCTGACCCCATCATCCTGGGTCCATATGGTGGGGGGGCAGTTATATCCTGATATTAAATTCACTGATGGACTGTGAGTCAGTTTTGACTTCTGGGAAGAAAGCTTTGGCTGAGGATTAATATAGATGTATAAATGTGTATATGTTGTGTATGCATGCTTGTATATGTGTGTGTATGCATTGTGTATGTGGGTATAATGATGAGCTCATTTAAAAGAGCAAATACTCTGGCAGAATTTTAAGTGCTATTTAATGAAATTTGATTGTGACATATTTTAGTTGCTATTTTTTAGAAAGAAACTTTAAATTTTTGCCTTAATTTATTTATCTTCCTAATCTCTCACAATATTCTTGGTCCCACAAGTTTTTCAAAACTTTGTTATTCTTCTATCAAAAGGTGAGGCCTAAATCTTCTTTCCTTGAAACTTGTGAGCTTTTGTGACTGCCCCAATGAATAAAATATTGGGGATGTGAGCCTGTGTGATTTTCAAGATCAGGCCATAAAGAGTTTACACAATAGAATACTATGCAGCAGAAAGAAATTAGGAGCTCCTACCCTTTGTGACAGTGTGGATAGAACTAGAGAGCATTATGCTAAGTGAAATAAGCCAGGTGGTGAAAGACAAATACCATATAATGTCGCCTATAAGTGGAACCTAATCAACTAAACAGACAAGCAAGCAAAATATAACCAGAGACAGTGAAATTTAGAACAAACTGACAGGTACCAGAGGGGAGGTGGAGGGAATAATGGGGGGAAAAAGAAGGAAAGGTTGTCAGGAACAACTATAAAGGACACATGGACAAAACCAAAGTGGGGTAGGACTGAGAGCAGAAGGTGGGGATGGCTGGGGTGGGGGGAGTAGTAGGGAGAAAATGGAGGCAACTGTACTTGAACGACAATAAAAATAAATAAATAAATAAATAAATAAATAAATAAATAACTGACACAGAGCTTCAGTTTAGAAAACTCAAAAGCTCTGGAGGTAGATGGTGATGATGGTTGCACAACAGTGTAAATGTACTTAAGGCCACTGAACCATATACTTTAGAATGGCAAATTTTATGTTACATTTTACTACAATAAAAAATCAGCTATTTAAAAAAAGAGTTTACAAGTTTATAGCTTCTCTCTCTCCTTGTCTCTCTCTCTGTGTCTCCCACTCTTTCTGTCTACCCCTCCCTCACCCCTTCCCCTCTCACTCTGTCTCTCTACATGTGCTTTGGAAACCCTGATCTGACATGTAAAGAGTACACTATTCTTAAAGCAGCCATGCAGGACACATCCTGCGGAGAGACCACATCTCCAACAGAGACCTGCCGAGGAAGCCCAGCTAAGTCAGTAAACATGCATGAATCTGAGGTGGCTTTCAGTAGATTCCAGGTATTACCCACATCCTGCCTTAATCCATGCCAAGTAGAGCCAGTCTTTGTGCCACCCCAACTGATATGGAGTCATCAAGTGGAGCAAGATAAGTTGTCTGTACCAAACCCTGCCCAAATTGCAGATTTGTGAGCAAAATAAACGTTGCGATTATTTTATGTTACTACATTTTGGGGTGGTTTATTACACAGCAGCAGAAAACTGAAACATATGTCATGTGAAATTAGCCTGATGGTTTTTTATTTTTTTCCTTTGGTGAACTTTTTTTCTGGGGAACCATAACATAACTCAAGGACAAATCAAAATATTTGACTGAATCCACCAACCTGGGTTCACACCCGGGGACAGTTGTGACTTGATATTGATTCAGTGAAAATCAGTGAGTCAATTTTGTCTTCTGAGAAGGAGACTGCCTGCAGAAGCAGAAAATAATATATACATATTTTTTAAGTAATTACTTTATTGTTGTTCAATTACAGTTATCTGCATCCTCTCCCCTCCCTTCCTCCCTCCCTCTCCAACCTCACCTCCCTGCCCAGCCTCCCTCCTCCCCCTTGGTTCTATCCATGTGTCCTCTAAAGTGGTTCCTAAAAACCCTTCTCCCCATTGTCCCCTCCCCCCACCCACCTGCTATTGTTAGACTGTTCTTAATTTCAATGTCTCTGGTTATGTTTTGCTTGCTTTCTGATTTTGTTGTTTATGATCCAGTTAAAGGTGAGATCATATGGTATTTGTCCCTCACCGCCTGGCTTACTTCACTTAGCATAATGCTCTCTAGTACCATCCATGCTGTTGCTATGGGTATAAGCTCCTTCTTTCTTTCTACTGCATAGAATTCCATTGTGTAAATATACCATCGTTTCTTGATCCATTCATTTGTAGATCGGCACTTAGGTTGTTTCCAGCACTTAGCTATTGTGAATTGTGCTGCTATGAACATTGGAGTGCATAGGTTCTTTTGAATTGGTTTTTCAGGGTTATTAGGGTATAATCTCAGTAGTGGAATTGCTGGGTCAAAAGGCAGTTCCATTTTCAATTTTATGAGGAAGTTCAATACTGTTTTCCACAATGGCTGCACCAGTCTGCATTCCCACCAACAGTGCAGTAGAGTTCCCTTTTCTCCACATCCCCTCCAACAGTTATCTGTTGCTTTGTTGATGATGGCCATTCTGACTGGTGTGAGGTGGTATCTCATTGTGGTTTTAATTTGCATCTCTCTGATGGCTAGTGATGTTGAGCATCTTTTCATATGATTCTGGGCCCTCTGTATATCCTTTTTTGAGAAGTATCTGTTCATGTCTTTTGCCCATTTTTTAATTGGGTTTTTTGTCTTCCTGGAGTGGAGTCATATAAGTTCTTTATATATTTTGGAGATCAGACCCTTGTCTGAGGTATCATTGGCAAATATGTTTTCCCATACAGTTGGATCTCTTTTTATTTTAATACTATTTTCTTTAGCCCCACAGAAGCTCTTTATTTTGATAAGGTCCCATTTGTTTATTCTTTCCTTTATGTCTCTTGCTCTAGGGGACATATCATTGAAGATGTTGCTGCGTGGAATGTCTGCGATTTTCCTACCGATGTTTTCCTCTAGAACTTTTATGGTGTCACGACTTACATTTAAGTCTTTTATCCACCTTGAATTTATTTTTGTATATGGTGTAAGTTGGTGCTCGAGTTTCATTTTCTTGCAGGTAGCCATCCAGATTTCCCAACACCATTTGTTGAAGAGGCTATTTTTATTCCATTTTATGCTTCTGCCCCCTTTGTTGAGATTAATTGCCCATAGAGACTTGGGTTTATTTCTGGGCTCTCTATTCTCTTCCATTGGTCTATCTGTCTCTTTTTTATGCCAGTACCAAGCTGTTTTGATTACAGTGGCCTTGTAATATAGTTTGATATCAGGAATTGTGATTCCTCCTGCTTTGCTCTTCTTTCTCAAAATTGCAGCTGATATTCGAGATTGTTTATGGTTCCACATAAATTTTTGAAGTGTTTGTTCTATATCTGTGAAATATGTCCTTGGTACTTTGATAGGGATTGCACTGAATCTATAAATTGCTTTGGGTAGGATGGACATTTTGATGATGTTGATTATTCCAATCCATGAGCATGGTATATGTTTCCATTTGTTTCTGTCTTCCATGATTTTTCTCTTCAGTGTTGTGTAGTTTTCTGAGTACAGATCTTTTACCTCCTTGGTTAGGTTTATTCCCAGGTATTTTATTTATTTATTTATTTTGTTGCTATATCAAATGGTATTTTTTTCCCGATTTCTGTTTCTGCTGTTTCACTGTTGGTATACAAAAATGCCTTTGATTTCTGGATATTGACTTTGTATCCTGCTGTTTTGCTAAATTCAATTATTAGATCGAGTAGTTTTTTGGCGGAGTCTATAGGATTTTCTAAGTACACTATCATGTCGTCTGCAAACAATGACAGTTTTGTTTCCTCCTTTCCAATTTGGATGCCTTTTATTCCCTTTTCTTGTCTGATTGTTGTGTCTAAAACTTCCAGTACTATGTTATATAGAAGTGGTGATAGTGGACATCCTTGTTTTGTTCCTGATCTTAGTGGGAAAGATTTTAGTTTTTGTCCATTGAGTATAATGTTGGCTGTAGGTTTCTCATATACGGCCTTTATTATGTTGAGGAATGCTCCCTCTATTCCCACTTTGCCAAGTGTCTTTATCATAAATGGATGCTGTACCTTATCGAATACTTTTTCTGCATCTATTGATATGATCATGTGATTTTTGTCTTTGCTTTTGTTTATGTGATGTATTACGTTTATTGTTTTGCGAATGTTGTACCATCCTTGCATCCCTGGAATGAAATCCACTTGGTCATGTTGTATGATCGTCTTGATGTATTGCTGGATGTGGTTTGCTAATATTTTGTTGAGGATTTTAGCATCAACATTCATCAGTGATATTGGCCTGAAGTTTTCTTTCTTTGTTGTGTCTTTTTCTGGTTTTGGGATTAGGATGATGCTGGCATCATAAAAAGAGTTTGGACGTCTTCCATCATTTTGGAATTTTTGGAATAGTCTGTGAAAGATAGGTGTTAGTTCTTCCTTAAATGCTTTGTAGAATTTTCCTGTGAAACCATCTGGTCCAGGGCTTTTGTGTGTTGGAAGTTTTTTGATTTCTGCTTTAATTTCATCTGCTGTTATTCGTCGGTTCAGGCTTTCTGTTTCTTCCTTATTGAGTTTTGGAAGATTATATTTTTCTAAAAACTTGTCCCTTTCTCCTACATTTTCATATTTCTTGGCATACAGTTCTTCATAGTTTTGTTTTATAATCCTTTGAATTTCTGTGGCATCAGTTGCAATATCTCCTCTTTCATTTCTGATTGAGTTTATTTAGGTCCTCTCTCTTTTTTTCTTTTTTTTTTTAAGATTTTATTTATTTATTTTTAGAGAGGAGAAGGGATAGAGAAAGAGAGGGAGAGAAACAGCAATGTATGGTTGCCTCTCACATGGCCCTCACTGGGGACCTGGCCTGCAACCCAGGCATGTGCCCTGACTGGGAATCGAACCGGGACCCCTTGGTTCCCAGCCCAAGCTCAATCCCCTGAGCTACACCAGCCAGGGCTCTCTCTTTTTTTCTTGATGAGCCTGCTTAAAGGCTTGTCTATTTTGTTTATCTTTTCAAAGAACCAGCTCCTGGATTCATTGAGCCTTAGAATTGTCCTTTTAGTCTCTAAGTCATTTAATTCTGATTTGATCTTGGTTATTTCCTTCCTTCTACTTGCTCTGGGTTGTCTTTGTTGTTGTTCCTCGAGTTCTTGTTGGCCTAGGGTTAGGTAAACTGTTTCTGTTTTTTTTAGGTAGGCCTGTATTGCTATGAACTTCCCTCTCAGGACTGCCTTTGCTGTGTCCCATAAGTTTTGGGTTGTTGTCAGTTCATTTTCATTTGTTTTAAGGAACTTTTTCATTCCTTCCCTAATCTCATCCTTGACCCATTCATTGTTTAACAGCATGCTATTCAGTCTCCATGATTTTGAGTGTTTTGGGTTTTTTCCTTTGAGTTGGTTTCTAATTTCAGTCCCTTGTAGTCAGAGAAAATACTTGATATGATTTCAATTTTCTTGAATTTTTTGAGGCTTGTTTTGTGTCCTATCATATGGTCTATTTTTGAAAATGTTCCATGTGCATTTGAAAAGAATGTGTATTTAGGTTCTTTGGGGTGAAAGGCCCTATATATATCAGTTAAGTCCATTTCTTCTAGTGGCCCTATATATATCAGTTAAGTCCATTTCTTCTAGGGCATTGTTCAGTGCCACAATGTCTTTGCTGATATTTTGTTCAGAGGATCTGTCCATTTTTGACAGTGGGGTGTTGAAGTCCCCTACTATAATTGTTTTGCTATCAATGTCTTTCTTGAAGTCCTCCAAGATTTTCTTTATGTATTTGGGTGCCCCTGTGTTGGGTGCGTACATATTTACAATATTTATATCTTCTTGGTGGATTCTTCCGTTGAGTATTATA
>PVJI01024580.1:0-21708 GCA_004026765.1 Micronycteris hirsuta
ATTCTCTTCACAATTCCAGGTTTTAATGTCTCACCTGTGGATAAAGAAGAGAGGGGAAGGGAGAAAAAGAAGGAAAAGAATGCAAGAGAAAAGGAAAAAGAAAGAAAAAGAAAAAATAATACTAAAATAACATAAAATAAAAAATAATGAAAAATAGGAAATAAAAGGAAGAGAAAACTAGGAATACCAAATGAAGGGACGGTAGAAGGAGTTAAAAAATATAGAAGGACAGATAGAAAGAAGGGTTAGGGAAAACAAACAAAGAAGAAAAGAGAAAACAAGAGAAAGAAAAAAAGAAAAAAAAAGACTTCTGTTGGCTGGCTTCAACAGTGTCTGGTCAGGGCTGCGACAGGCTGGGAAGATATCAGACTTCCCCTGCTTCCTTCCTGGGCTGCACTCTCAGCTACCGTCCTGCCTTCAGCCGAGTTGCTAGGAGTTCGCTACACCTCCTGTGGGCTGCCTGACCCCCACCCTGAGTCAGAATTTGTGAGGTCTGTGTCTCCTCTCAGTGGGGTTTGATGGCGCTCCTCTGTTTCCCTCCCATCGGAGGGAGTCTGCACCGCAGATCTCTGATCACAGTGACTGGGTTGTGTCTCAGGCCCTCCCGGAGTGAGCTCCACGCCCCTGTATTTGCTGACCGCTTTTGTCTCTGGATTCTGGGCTTGCAAGCCGCAGGCCTGGGCACCCGGTTGGGCACAACCCCCAGCCGGCCCTGACTGGCTTCGCCGGGTGCGCGCCTGGTCCCGGAGCTCCGGGCCTGGGTCTCCCGTTCAGTTCAATCTCCAACTCCTCCTGCTGGGAACTCCAGCCTCTGCAGACCGGTCCCCACGTACACACCGACCTCCGGACTGCTGGGGACCGAGGCTCTCCCAACAGACGCGCGTGCCTGCTTTGGCCACTCTCACACCCCAATCCAGCTCCCTCCCATTGATCCTGGAACAAACCGGGAAGCTGCTGCGACTGGATCCGCAGACCTCCCGGCTCCCCGCGAGTCCTGAGGGACCCCTTCACTCCAAAGCAGACTCCCTATCGGCTGATCTTTCAGTTTTATGTGCAATCCTGGTCGCCAATCTTCCTGGAATATAGCTGGGAAATCGCTCCGCTCCTCAGAAAATCAGTCAGATATCCCACCAGTGGCTGGAGGAAGCTGATCCCGCTCCCTCCTACTCCACCGCCATCTGTCCCCCCCAGCAACAATGACTTTTAACAAGACTGCAAAGAGGGTGGTCACTTCCCGCAATAAGGCCATTGTGAGGATGGAGTCTGCATTGGCCCTGTGGGTAAATGACTGCAGGAAGAAGAATATCTCGCTGGATACCAATACCATCCAGATGAAGGCCAAGAAACTTTACGATAGTTTTGCGGAAAGCACAGATGTTCATGACCGTGACAAGGATGAAGACGAGGATGACGATGCAAAAGCAGGACCATCGAGTGTTTCTCCTACCAGACCAACCCCATTCAGTGCCAGCAAGGGCTGGTTTGATAAATTTCAGAGACGCTTTGGACTCAAGAGTGTTTCTCTGCATAGAGAAGCTGCCTCTGCAGATGTCCACTCACAACTGTTGATGGATGAAGGCCTGACGGAGGTGACAAAGTCAGCAAGTGAAGAAGAGGATGAGGAACAAGACGAACTATGGGTTGGAGAAGAGAAGGAGGCTGGCCTAACACTCGATCATCTTGCAACCATGGTCAGAATGGCCAAAGAACTTCAGCAAATGGCTGAAGAATGGGACCCCCCAGATGCTTCATTCGTTGCACTTTGTAAATACAATCAAGAGTGACATGTCAGTTTATAAAAACCTTCTCACTCAGAAGAAAAAGCAGCGCCAGCAACTCCCCATAACTATGTTCATCACTCGGATGGAGAGATCAGTTACGCCTACGCCTTTAGAGGAAATAGAAGTTACGGCCCAGGGCGAAGATACTGCACCACCTGATGAAGCGCCTGATGAAGTGGTGCCTTCAGAAGAGCTGCAATGCTCTTCCTGGCTGTGCAGTACATTCCCCTCATCATCATCACCTTCATCGCCATCAGTACTGCACAGTTACATAATTCATGATCTTCATCATTCAAATTGTAGTATACTTCACTGGTGAGTACCCATATAGAATTTTATATGTTGTTAAAATTACATAGGTTTAAGAGTGTAGAAAGTGTTTATAAGAGCGTGGGAAAAGTTAATAAGAGAGTGGGAAAGGTTTATGGGAGTGTGGGAAGGGTTTATAAAGCCTTAAAAATATATATATATAAATAATGAAATAAATATAAAGCCACTACTTGGCAAACTTTCACCTATTACAGTGATCTCTGGAACTTAACTCCCACGATAGGTGAAGTATCACTGTAGTCTCTGTTTCCCTAGCTTGTTGAGTTTAGTGAAGTGGATACAGATGGGAAAGAGTCTTCTGATTTCTGCCTTTTCAGTGACTGAAATAATGAAACTCAGGGTGTCTCACATCAGGATTTCCTGTAAGATAATCAATCCTCCCTCTTTCCTGTCATTCCTATCAATATACAAAGATGCTGTCATTTCTTCCTGCCCCTTTTTCCCCAAAAGGCATCTTTCTCTCTACCCCATTTTCTTATCACCTGTCCCAGTTCTCTGCTCATCTCTGCAGCAAAATTTTCTGCAGAGCTATTTATAATCTCTGTCCTCACTTCCTCTTTTGAACTCACTCTAGTAGCTATTCCTTCTCCACCAACCACTGAGGCCCCAGTTCCTTCACAGCAGCACCTGACACAGACAATCAGCTCACTCACCTCTAAAAACCCATTCCTCACTGGCGTCCAGGGTTCCAACCTCTTCTGGTTTTCCTCCCACCTCACTCACTCCTCCTTAGGTGTCTCCTTTTATCTCCCGAACCTGTGAGTACTGGAGAGTATCAGGGATCAGGCTCCCCCCATCTCACCTAGTCCCAGGCCTTTCATAAAATCCATATGCTAATGGCAACCAATACCTCTCTCCTAAACACCAACTGCCCCTTGCACCTCTACTGGCCTGTCAAATAGACAACATAAAATATAGAATGATCAAAACCAACCTCCTGATGTTGCCTGCAAAGCTGACAACTCAACAGAAACATTACAAGCCAGAAATTAATGGCAAGAAATATTCCAAGTAATGAAAAGCAAAGACCTACAACCAAAACTACACTACCCAGAAAGGCTCTCAATTAGAATGGAAGGCTTAATAAGAACCTTCCAAGACAAAAGAAGACTGAAAGAATACACCACCACCAAACCAGCTCTGCAAGAGATACAAAAGTGACTGCTTGAAGAAGAGTAAAACAAACAATGAGAGAGAAAGGAACAAAAGTACAAAGGCAGTAAAATGGCAATGAATAAGTAACTATAAATAATAACCTTAAATGTAAATGGATTAAAAGCTCCAATCAAAAGACATAGGTAGCTCAATGGATAAGAAAACATGACCCACACATATGTTGCCTACAAGAGACCCACCTCAGAGCAAAATACCTACACAGACTAAAAGTGAAGGATTGAAAAAAAAATATTACAAGCAAATGAACAGGAAAAAAAGCTGGGGTAGCAATATTTATATCTGACAAAATAGACTTCAAAACAAAGGCCATAAAAAGAAATCCAGAAGGACACTTCATAATATTCAAGGGAAGAATCTATCAAGAAGATATAAACATTATAAACATATATGCACCCAACATAGGAGCATCCAAATATATAAGGAAAATTTAGAGGACTTCAAGAAAGATATTGACTGCAACAAAACTATAGTAGGGGATTTTAACACCCCACAGTCAAAATGGATAGATCTTCCAAACAAAATATCAACAAGGACATTGTGGCATTTGAACAATGTCCTATATCAAATGGCTTAACTGACACATAGCACCTTTCATCCCAAAGAAGCAAAATACACATTCTTTTCATATGCACACGGAACTCTTTACAAAGATAGACCATATGATAGGACAAAAATAAGTCTCAACAAATTCAAGAAAATTTACATCATATCCAGCAACATCTCAGACCACAAGGGCCTGAAACTAGAAACCAATGTCAAGGAAAAACCTCAAAGACACTCAAACTCATGGAGATGGAATTGCATGCTATTAAAAAATGAATTGGTTAAGAATGAGATCAAGAAAGAAATAAAAATGTTTCTGGAAACAAATGAAAATGAACTTACAACAGCCCAAAACTTATGGGACACAGAGAAGGTAGTCCTGAGAGGGAAGTGCATAGCAATACAGGCCTACCTAAAACAGATAGAAACATTTCAAATAAACAACCTAACCCTACACCTACAAGAACTGGAGGAATAACAACAAACAAAACCCAGGGCCAGTAGAAGGAAGGAAATAATCAGATTAGAGCAAAATTAAAGGACATAGAGACTAAAGTAACAATTCTAAGGATCCATAAATCCAGGAGCTCGTTCTTTGAAAAGATAAACAAAATTGACAAGGTTTTAAGCAGGCTCATCAAGCAAAAAAGGGATAGGATCCAAATAAACACAATCAGAAATGAAAGAGGAGAGATTACAACTGATACCACAGAAATACAAAGGATTGTAAGAAATTACTATGAACAACTATATGCCAAATAATTTGAAAACCTAGGTGAAATGGACAAATTTTTAGAAAAATATAATCTTCTGAAACTGAATGAAGAAGAAGCAGAAAGTCTGAACTGACCGATAACAGCTGATGAAGTTGAAGCAGTAATCAAAAACTCCCAACACACAAAATCCCTGGACCAGATGGTTTCACAGGAGAATTTTACAAAACATTTAAGGCAAAGCTAACGCCTATAATTCTCAGACTATTCCAAAATACCCTAGAAAAGGGAAGGCTCCCAAACTCTTCTTATGGGACCACCATCATCGTAATCCCCAAACCAGACAAAGACACAACAAAGAAAGAAAACTACTAGCCAATATCGCTGATGAATATAGATGCTACAATCCTCAACAAAGTACTGGCAAACCACACCCAGCAATATATCAAAAAGATCATACACCATGATCAAGTGGGATTCAACTCAGAGATTAAAGCTTGGTACAATATTCACAAATCAATAAATGTAATATATCATATAAACAAAAAAAAAGACAGAAATCACAAGATCAAATCAACAGATGTGGAAAAAACATTTAATGGGGTACAGCAACCATTTATGATAAAAATGCTCAGCAAAGTGGGAGTAGAGGGAGCATTCCTCAACATAAGAAAGGCCATATATGAAAAACTTACAGCCAACATCATACTCAAAGGACAAAAACTAAAACTTTCTCACTAAGATCAGGAGCAAGACAAGGATGTCTGCTTTCACTACTTCTCTTCAACATAGTATTGTAAGTCCTAACAACAGCTATCAGAAAAGAAGAAGAAATAGACTTCCAGCCAAGATTGAGACATAGGTAGACACACTGTGCTTCCTTGCACAACCAAAAGAAAGACAACAACAATTTAAAAACAATAAACAACCAGAAGTGACAGAAAATTGAACTGTATCGAAGTCTGGCAACCAAGGAGTTAAAGAAGACATATTCACCCAGATCACTACGAGGGGTGGAAATGGACAGCCAGGTGGAGAGGACTCATGGCAAGGCAGCATCTAGAGGACCCAGCGAGGCAGTGGCTGGTGGAATGTGTGGTCCCACATTCTCATACACATAAACTGGGAGGAACAGCTAGGGAGTGAAACAGACCACGTGACCCAGAGCTCAAGTGCTGGGAAATAAAGCTTCACACCACCACTTGAAAACACCTGTGAGGGTTGAGGCAGCAGTGGAAGTAACTCCCAGCTTCACAGGAGAGTTTGTTGGAAAGACTCACAGGGTCCTAGAACATACACAAGCCCACCCACCCAGGAATCAGCACCAGAAGATCCCAATTTGCTTCTGGGTAATGGGGGAAATGACTGAAAGCCAGCAGAGAGTGGAGTGAGTGTCATTGTTCCCTCTCAGACCCCTCCCCCAGACACAATATCATAACACAACGTGAGTTACCCCGCCCTGGTGGACACCTAAGGTTCCACCCCTTACTATGCAACAGGCACGCTGAGACCAAAAAAAAAAAAAAGGCCCAAATGAAAGAACAGATCAAAGCTCCAAAAAAATACAACTAAGAAAAGAAGAGATAGCCAACCTATCAGATGCACAGTTCAAAACACTGGTAATCAGGATGCTCACAGAATTGGTTGAATTTGGTCACAAATTAGATGAAAAAATAAAGGCTACACTAAGTGAAATAACGGAAAATGCACAGGGAACCAATACTCATGGGAAGGAAATTGGGACTCAAAACAACAGTGTGGACCAGAAGGAAGAAAGAAACATTCAACCAGAAAAGAATGAAGAAATAAGAATTCAAAAAAATTGAGGAGAGGCTTAGGAACCTCCAGGACTTCATTAAACATTCCAACATCTGAATTATAGGGGTACCGGAAGGAGAAGAGGGAGAGCAACCAATTGAAAACTTATTTGAACAAATAATGGAGGAGAACTTCCCCAATTGGGCAAAGGAGATAGACTTTCAGGAAGTCCAGGAAGCTCAAAGAGTCCCAAAGAACTTAGGCCCAAAGAGGAACACACCAAGGCACATCATAATTACATTACAAAAAATTAAAAATAAGGAGAGAATCTTAGAAGCAGCAAGAGAAAAGGGGACAGTTACGTACAAAGGAGTTCCCATAAGACTGTCAGCTGATTTCTCAAAAGAGACCTAACAGGCAAGAAGGGGATGAAAAGATGTATTCCAAGTTATGAAAGGCAAGGACCTACATCCAAGATTACTCTATCCAGCAAAGCTTTCATGAAGAATGGAAGGGCAGATAAAGTGCTTCTCAGATAAGGTCAAGTTCAAGGAGTGCATCATCACCAAGCCCTCATTATATGAAATGTTAAAGGAATTTATCTAAGAAAAAGAAGATGAAAAATATGAACAGTAAAATGAGAGCAAACTCAGTTATTAACAACCACACCCAAAATAAGAGCAAAAGTAAACTAAGCAAACAACTAGAACAGGAACAGAACAACAGAAATGGAGATCACATGGAGGGTTATCAACAGGGGAGTGAGATGGGGAAAGAGGATGAAAAGGTACAGAGAATAAGTAGCATAAATGGTAGGTAGAAAATAGACAGGGGGAGGTTAAGAATAGTATAGGAAATGTAGAAGCCAAAGAACTTATACTTATGACCCATGGACATGAACTAAAGGAGGGGAATGTGGGTGGGACGGGGTGTGAAGGGCGGAGGGTAATAAAGGGGGGAAAATGGAACAACTGTAATAGCATAACCAATAAAATGTATTTTAAAAAAAGAAAAGAAGAAAAAATACAAGGCACCCTAATTGGAAAGGAGGAAACAAAGCTGTCATTGTGTGCAGATGACATCATAGTGTACATAGAAAACCCTATAGACTTCACCAAAAAACTACTCGACCTAGTAAGTGAATTTGGCAAAACAGGTGGATACAAACTCAATATTCAGAAATCAAAGGCATTTTTGTACACCAACAATGAAACATCAGAAACAGAAATCAGGAAAAAAATCCCATTTGATATAGCAACAAGAAAAATAAAATACCTAAGAATAAACCTAACCAAGTAGGTAAAAGATCTGTACTCAGAAAACTACCCAACACTGAAGAAAGAAATTAAGGAAGATACATACCATTGGAAGCATATACTGTGTTCATGGATTGGAATAATTGAGATCATCAAAATGTCCATACTGCCCAAAGCAATTTATAGATTCAACACAATCCCTATGAATATACTAATGACATATTTCACAGATTTAGAAAAAACATTTAACAATTTTATATGGAACCATAAACAATCCCAAATAGCTGCTACAATTTTGAGAAAGAAGAACAAAATAGGTGAGATCATCATATCTGACATCAAACAATATTAAAATGCCACTGTAATCAAAACAGTCTGGTACTGGCATAAGAACAGACACATAGATCAAGGGAACATAATAGAGAGCCCAGAAATAAATCCAAGTCTCTATGGTCAACTAATATTTGACAAAGGGGGCAGCAGCATAAAATGAAGTAAAAATAGCCTCTTCAACAAATGGTGTTGGGAAATCGGGACAGCTTCACACAAACAAATGAAACTAGACTACCAACTTACAACATACACAAAAATAAACTCAAGATGGAAAAAAAATTTAAATATAAGTCATCATACCATAAAAGTCCTTCAGGAGAACATGGGCAGTAAAATCTCAGATATTCCACACAGCAATATTTTCACCAATATGTCCCCTTCAGCAAGAGACATAAAGGAAAGAATAAAAAAATGGGACTTCATCAAAATAAAAACTTCCTCATGGCTAAAGAAAACGCTAGCAAAAAGAAAAGGGAACCAACCACATGAAAATATATATTTGCCAATGATACCTTGGACAAGGGTTTGATCTCCAAAGTATATAAAGAACGCATACAACTCCACCTTAAGAAGACAAAAAATCCAATTAAAAAATGGGCAAAACATGTGAACAGACATTTCTCCAAGGAGGACATACAGAGGGCCCAGAGACGTATGAACAGATGCTCAGCATCACTTGCCATCAGAGAGATGCAAATTAAAACCACAATGAAATGCCACTTCACACTGGAGAGAATAGCCATCATAAACAAATCAACAAATAACAAGTGCTACCAAGGATGTGGAAAAAAGGAACCCTAGTACACCATTGGTGGGAATGCAGACTGGTGCAGTCACTGTGAAAAACAGCATGAAATTTCCTCAAAAACCTCAAAATGGAACTCCCTTTGGTTTACCCAGCAATTCCACTGCTGGCATTATACCCTAAGAACCCTGAAACATTAATTCAAAAGAACCTATGCATCCCAATGTTCATAGCAGCACAATTTACAATAGCCAAGTGCTGGAAGCAGCCTAGGTGTTCATCAGTAAATGAGGGGATCAAAAAACTGTGGTACATTTACACAATGGAATACTATGCAGCAGAAAGAAAGAAGAGCTCCTACCCTTCACAGCAGCATGGATGGAACTGGAGAGCATTATGCTAAGCAAAATAAGCCAGGCAGTGAAAGACAAATACTATATGATCTCACCTATAAGTGAAATCTAATTAACAAAAGAAACAACCAAGAAAAATATAACCAGAGACATTGAAATGAAGAATAAACTGACAGTAAGCAGGCAAGAGGGGGGAAGGAAATGACATAGGAAAGAAGGGAAAGGGTGGTAAATGAACATGTATAAGGACACATGGGCCTAGCCAAAAGGGGGTAGGACTGGAGGTGGGAGGTGGGGTAGGTAGGGCGGGGAAAAGTGGTGATGGGAAAATGGAGATAACTGTAGTATTCAAACATTAATAATAAAAAAAAATAGGGGAGGGGAAGATGACAGCAAGATAGGTGAGAGCAGAGTCCACTTCCCCCTGCGCATGGATGAAACACTTAGCTGATCTTCTGAGGAACAGAGCGAATGGCCAACAGTATCCCAGCATATATGAAGATTGGAGACAAAAAAATTGTAGAGGACATTGAAAAATCAGACGGTGAGACAATAAAACCTGGAGCTGTGAAAAGACCAGACTTAGACCTAAAGAGGGATCATTGCAACAACTGATACAGTGAGATAAATTTCAGTTTGCCACTCCAGAGAACTTGCAAGGTGGGATCTGTGAATACTGGTACACCTGCAGCAAGAGGAAACCCATCAACAAAGGAACCACCAACAGATAACAACGGAAGAAGGTGAAGGAGGCAGTAGAAGCCACACTAACCTCAATCCAGGACCAAACTGGAGATACAACTAACTGGTGGAGAAATTACCCAGAACAAACAACTGAAAAAAAGCAAGAGAGAAGCCTCAAAACCTTGTACACACAGAAGAATCAGCTTCAACACAACCTGTCCACACCTGCACAACCGAATATAAGATGTGGAGGATAGAGTGTTCCTCAGTTAACCAGCTGGAAGGAAGGACCCACCAAAGAAAATCCCAACAACAATCAAAACCCAAAGACATACAAAGAGCCAACATAAATGACAGCCCAAGACCAGCAAGCTTGGGAGATTAAGGAGACTGTACTACTGAATCTCACAGGTCTTCTACCATAGAACTTCATGCCATAAACCCAGGGAATCAGAAAGAACAATTTAAGAAGCAGAGGCTAAAAAGAAGAATCTCACAAACAATGGAAAGACAAAGAAACAATCTCAAAAGGAAAGGAAAAGAGGAAGCCTCAGAAAGAATGCTAAATAAAATAGAGGCAAGTCAACTATCTGATACTGAGTTCAAATCAATGATTACTAGGAAGCTCAATGAGCTCACTGAGAATTACCAGAAACTACATGGAAACTACAATGAACTCACTGCAAACTATATCAACATGAAAAAGGAAATAGAAACTATCAATAAGGGCCAAGAGGAAATGAAGAATACAATTTCCAAACTGAAGAACACACTAGAAGGAATCAAAAGCAGGCTAGATGAAGCAGAGGATCAGATCAGCGAGCTGTAGGACAAGGTAGAAAAAAATACCCAGAAAGAGCAAGAAAAGGAAAAAAGACTCAGAAAGAATGAAGAGGGATTACGGGAAATGCAGGACAACATGAAACATAATAATATCCGTATAACAGGGATACCAGAAGGATAAGAAGAAGAACAAGGGATAGAAAACTGGTTTGAAAAAGTAATGATGGAAAACTTCCCTAATTTGATGAGAGGAAAAGTCACACAAATCCAGGAAAGACAGAGTCCCAATCAAGAGGAACACAAAGAGGCCCACTTCAAGACACATCATAATAAAATGGCAAAATTCCAAGACAAAGAGAGAATCTTGAAGGAAGCAAGGGAGAAACAAGAAGTAACGTACAAAGGAACCCCGACAAGGCTAGCAGCTGATTTCTCAATGGAAACACACCAACCCAGAAGAGATTGGCAAGGAATATTCCAAGTAATGAAAGCCAGAGGCCTGCAACCAAGACTGCTTTAACCAGCAAGGCTCTCAATTAAAAAGGAATGCCAAATAAGGAGATTCCTGGACAAAAGAAGCCTCAAAGAATACACCTCCACCAAACCAGCTCTGCAAGAGATGCTAAATGGTCTGCTTTAAGACAGGAAGAAACAGAGAGAGAGAAGAACACAGGTACAAAAAAATGGCAATGAATAAATATCTATCAATAATAACCTTAAATGTAAATGGAATAAATGCCCCAATCAAAAGACAAGAATAGCTGAATGGATAAGAAATCATGACCCACACATATGCTGCCTACTCAGAGACCCACCTCAGGACAAAAGACCTACACAGACTGAAAGTGAAGGGCTAGAAACAAATTTTCCAAGCAAATGGACAGGAAAAAAATCATGGATAACAATACTCATATCAGACAAAATAGACTTCAAAAAAAGAACCATAAAAAGAGACTCAAAAGGTCACTTTGTAATACTCAAGGAAAGAATCCATCCAGAAGACATAAACATTATAAACATATATGCACCGAATATAGGAGCACCCAAATACATAAAGGAAATTTTGGAGGACTTCAAGAAAGATATTGACAGCAACAAAATTATAGTAGGAGATTTTAACACCACCCCCCTGTCAAAAAAAGATAGATCTTCCAAATACAATATCAACAAAGATATTGTGGCATTGAACAATGCCCTAGATCAAATGGCTTAACTAACATATATAGCACCTTTCATCCCAAAGAAACAAAATACACATTCTTTTCAAATGCACATTGAACATTTACAAAGGTAGATCATGTGGTAGGACACAAAACAAGCCTCAACAAATTCAAGAAAATTGAAATCATATCAAGCACTTTCTCTGACCACAAGGGCCTGAAACTAGAAACCAACCTCAAGGAAAACACTCCAAAACACTCAATCTCATAGAGATTAAATAACATGCTATTAAACAATGAATGGGTCAAGAATGAGATCAATGAAGAAATCAAAATGAAACTGAAGTCACAACAATCCAAAAGTTATACGACACAGCATAGTAGTCCTGAGAGGGAAGTCCATAGGAATACAGGCCTATCTAAAAATGATAGAAATATTTCATATAAACAACCTAACCCTATACGTACAAAAACTCAAGGAATAACAACAAACAAAGCCCAGAGCAAGTAGAAGGAAGGAAATAACCAAGACCAGGGCACAATTAAACAACATAGAAATTAAAAACACAATTCTAAGGATCAATAAATCCAGGAGCTGATTCTTTGAAAAGATAAATAAAACCAACAAGCTTTTAAGGAGACTCATCAAGAAAAAAAAAAGAGAGAGGATCCAAATAAACACAATCTGAAAGAGGAGAGATTACAAATGATATGCCAAGAAATTGGAAAACCTAAGTGAAATGGGCATATTTCAAGAAAAATATAATCTTCCAAAAGTGCATGAAGAAGCAGAAAGCCTAAAGAGACCACTAGCAGTTGATGAAATTGAATCAGTAGACACAATGCTGCCGACACACAAAAGCCCTAGACCATATGGTTTCACAGGAGAATTTTTCAAAGCATTTAAGGAAGGGCTAACCCCTATCCTTCACCAATTATTCCAAAAAATCCAAGAAGATGGAAGGCTCCCAAACTCTTTTTATGAAGCCAGCATCATTCTAATTCCAAAATCAAAGAAAGATATCACCAAGAAAGAAAACTTCAGGCCAATATCACTGATGAACATAGATGCTAAAATCCTCAACAAAATATTGGCAAACCGCATCCAGCAATACATTAACAAGATCATACATCATGATCAAGTGGGATTCATCCCAGGGATGCAAGGATGGTATAGTATTCACAAATCAGTAAACATAATACATCACATAAACAAAAGCAAAGACAAAAATCACATGATCATATCAACAGATGCGGAAAAAGCATTTGATAAGGCACAGCACCTATTTATGATAAAAAC
Organism: Micronycteris hirsuta; assembly: GCA_004026765.1. Taxonomy (NCBI): domain Eukaryota; kingdom Metazoa; phylum Chordata; class Mammalia; order Chiroptera; family Phyllostomidae; genus Micronycteris; species Micronycteris hirsuta. Next base: position 12,916 of record PVJI01024580.1, read on the forward strand.
ACATAGCAAAGTGGGAATAGAGGAGCATTCCTCAACATAATAAAGGCCATACATGAGAGACCTACAGCCAACATCATACTCAATGGGCAAAAACTTAGAGTTTTCCCACTAAGATCAGGAACAAGACAAGGTTGTCCACTTTCACCATTTCTATTCAACATATTATTGGAAGCCCTAATTACAGCTATCAGATAAGAAAAAGAAATAAAAAACATCTAAATTGGAAAGGAGGAAGCAAAACTGTCATTATTTGCAAGTGACATGATAGTATACATAGAAAATCCTATAGACTCCACCAAAAACCTGCTCGACCTAATAAGTGAATTTGGCAAAACAGCGGGACACAAAGTCAATATTCAGAAATCAAAGGCATTTTTGTACACCAACAATGAAATATCAGAAACAGAACTCAGGAAAATAATCCCATTTCCTATGGCAACAAGAAAAATAAAGTAGCTAGGAATAAACCTAACCAAGGAGGTAAAGTAGCTAGGGATAAACCTAACCAAGGAGCTAAAACCTACTCAAAAAACTACACAACACTGAAGAAAGAAATTAAGGAAGACACAAACAAATGGAAGCATGTACCATGCTCATGGATTGTAAGAATTAACATCATCAAAATGTCCATACTCCCCAAAGCTACTTATAGATTCAATGCAATACCTATTAAAGTACCAATGACATATTTCACAGATATAGAACAAACATTTTGGAAATTTATATGGAACCATAAATGACCCTGAATAGCTGCAGCAATTTTGAGAAAGAAGAACAAAGTAGGAGGGATCACAATACCTGATATCAAACTGTATTACAAGGCCACTGTAATCAAAACAGCGAGGTACTGGCATAAGAACAGACACATAGACCAATGGAACAGAGTAGAAGGCCCTGAAACAAACCCAAGTCTCTACAGTCAATTAATATTTAACAAAGGGGGAAGAAGTATAAAATGGAGTAAAAATAGCCTCTTCAACAAAAGGTGTTGGGAGATCAGGACAGCTTCACGCAAAAAACTGAAATTCAATCACCAACTTACACCATACACAAAAATAAATTCAAGGTGGAGAAAAGACTTAAATGTAAGTCATGACACCATAAAAGTCCTAGAAGACAACATCGGCAGGAAAATCTCAGACATTCTATTCAACAACATCTTCACTGATACGTATCCTAAAGCAAAGGACATAAAGGAAAGAATAAACAAATGAGACCTCATCAAATTAAAAAGCTTCTGCATGGCTAAAGAAAACAGCATTAAAATGAAAAGGGAACCAACTATATGGGAAGACATATTTGCCAATGACACCTCAGACAAGACTTTGATCTCCAAAATATATAAAGAACTCCCACAACTCCACTCTAGGAAGACAAACAACCCAATTAAAAAATGGGCAAAAGACGTGAACAGACATTTCTCCAAGGAGGACATACAGAGGACCCAGAGACACATGAACAGATGCTCAGCATCACTTGCCATCAGAGAGATGCAAATTAAAACCACAATGAGATGGCACTTCACGCTGGAGAGAATAGCCATCATAAACAAATCCACAAACAACAAGTGCTGCCAAGGATGTGGAAAAAAGGGAACCCTAGTGCACTGTTGGTGGGAATGGAGACTGGTGCTGCCACTGTGGAAAACAGCATGGAATTTCCTCAGAAAACTAAAAATGGAACTGCCTTTTGACCCAGCAATTCAATTGCTGGGATTATACCCTAAGAACCCTGAAACACCAATCCAAAAGAATCTATGCATCCCAGTGTTCATAGCAGCACAATTTACAATAGCCAAGTGCTGGAAGCAGCCTAGGTGCTCGTCAGTAAATGAGGGGATCAAAAAGCTGTGGTACATTTACACAATGGAATATATGCAGCAGAAAGAAAGAAGGAGCTCCTATCCTTTGAAACAGCATGGATGGACCTGGAGAGTATTATACTAAGTGAAATAAGCCAAGCAGTGAGGCACAAATAACATATGTATGATCTCACCTTTAACTGGAACCCAATCAACAAAAGAAAAAAGCAAGCAAAATACAACCAGGCATTGAAAGTAAGAACAGTATGACTGTAACTAGAGGGGAGGTGGAATGTGATAGTGGGGGGAAGGGTTTTCAGGAACAACTATAAAGGACACATGGACAAAATCAAGAGGGGAGTGGAAGCAAGGAAGGGAGGTGGGTTTGGATGGGGTAGGGGGGAGTGGTGGGCGGTAAGCGCAAACAACCGTAATTGAACAACAATAAAATAATTTTAAAATGTTTAAAAAAAAAAGTAAAACAGAAGAATAACTATTGACCCTTGCTTTGACTTGGATAAATTTTCAAAATAATAACACTGACTGAAAGAAGCCAGACACCCCTCCCCACCAAAAAAAAAAGGGGAGAAAACAAACCAGGGGTTCCCTGGCATTGGAAGGAAACCAGAAGTGGAGGGGTGGAGGTGGGTAAGGGACTACAGGGAGTCACAAGGGAATGAGGGTTGCAGGGCATGTTCATCACACAGACTGTGGTACCACCTTCACAGGTATATGCACGGGTCAGAAATTATCAAGTTATATATTGTACAAAAACATATGCAATATATTTTATATTGACTGTACCTCAATAAAGCTGTAAAAAATGAAATAGTAATAATGATAAATTAAAAAGAAAATGTGGGTGAAAAATAAAAATATTAGATAAAATCATAGGTGAGGTAAAATGCAAAAATGTGTACCATCTGGTTCTATATATTAGCAAATACAGCTCAAAAACTTAACTCTGAGCTTTCTAGCAGCACAAAGAAGAAAAAAATGATGTTCTAGACTTACAAGGTAAAATCATATTAATTTCTCTAAAGTACCCCTTTTTGGGATTCTAAGCACTGAGAGCATCTTCCCTACAGGTCCTCATGTAGATTGCTATCATATTACAAGAACATTCTCAGTAACACACTAATACTAATCTCCTATGATCCTCTTTCTTTTTTTTTCTTTCAGTTTTATTTTGTATTGGTTTCAGGTGTACAGCTTTGTGGTTACACAATCATATACTTTACATAGTGATCCCCTCAATTTTTCCAGTATCCCATCTGGCACCACACATAGTTATTGACTATATTCCCTATGCTGTACTTACATTCCCAAGACTATTCTGTAACTATTAATTTGTACTTCTTACTCCCTTCACCTCTTTGTCCCGTCCCCCAACCCCTTCCCTTCTGGCAATCACAAGTTCACTCTGCATATATGAGTCCGTTTCAGTTTTGTTTGTTGATTTATTTTGTTTTGGGGATTCCACATATAAGTGAAATTATGTGGTATTTGTCTTTCTCTGACTGACTTAGTTCACTGAGCATAACACTCTCTGGGTCCATCCAAGTTGTTGCAAATGGAAAGATTTCATTTTTTTATGGCTGAATAATAATCAGTTATATATATAGTATTACTTTTTTATCTACTAGTCTATTGACAGGTACCTGGGTTGCTTTCATAACCTGGCTATTTTGAATAATGCTGCAATGAACATAAGAGTGCATATATATTTTTGAATTAGTGTTTTGGGTTTCTTCAGATAAATCCCCAGAAATGGAATTACTGGGACATAGGCAAATTCAATATTTATTTTTTCGAGGAATTCCATAGTGTTTTCTACAGGGGCTGTAGCAATCTTCATTCCCAACAACAATGCACAAGGGTTCCCTCAATATCGTCACCAACACTTGCCATTCGTGGATTTATTAGTGGTAGCCATTCTGACAGGTGTAAGGTGATATTTCATTGTGGTTTTAATTTATATTACTCTGACAATTAGCTCCATTGTCCCATGCTCCTCTTTCTTACAGCATTTCTCAGAGAAATCACAACATGGGAACATGGTGAGATGCAGCTTCCACACACTTTCAAGAGGTCTCATACTGTAGCCCAGAGGTATGTACATGTGGAATGGCCTCCTCCAAGGGTGACTCCAGTTAGTGGAGAAAGGGACATGTAATGGCGAAAGGGTTGGATGGGGATGATGAGAGGAGAGCAGCCCTCACCTAGTAAATAGCAGCTCTCCAATGAATTTAAAGTAAACTTCTCAGAGTTGTTATTTAGACAATGATTTGAAGATCTCAGAGGAAGCCCCATGAAGGCTAGACTAGGAGATTCACGCAGAAGGATTCCCTGTCTGCTATCATTTCAGGGGCTAGTCCTAACACGCCGATGGCACAGCCTTGCTCACCTGGACCTGCTCCAGGCCACAGCCCCAACCACTCCCCAAGCTACAACCTGGCTGCATCTCTGTTCCCTTAGCAGTTCTTCACAAATGATAACTTTAGCAACCTAACTTTTGAAAAGTGGGCAGCAGAATTCAAGGTTCTAACTTCTAGTGAGAATCTGAAGTTATTAAAAATTTATTATGGCTGTAGCTGTGACAATCCTGGTTCTCTCAACAGTCCTTCTGGCATGCGCTTAGTGTATTCACAGCTCTTTATAATCTGAAATAGTCTCCAAAGCAGGCCAGCCAGCCTCATGGATCTGACATCTGCCCAGGGCCCCTTGCTTAGAAGGACCTCATAGTCGATTTAATGCTACCACTGTCTCAGGATTTTTAACAACTTTTTAATATGGGGACCCACATTTACCTCTTGCATTCAGCCTGCCTCAAAATACGCTTCACAGAGCATTAGTTATTAGTAATGTTCATTGGAGTTGAGGAAAAAGGAACAATTTAAGAACTTTTGAGTTAAGGAAAGTTAAATACCATCCTTTTATGCAGAGCAACTCATAGCAACAGTTTTTGGATGATAAACTCATATAGTATTATTATTGCCAATAGAAAAGTTCTACTCATTACCACACATTATATATACTGTACATGAGACTTTGCTTCCCCAACATTGATATTAATCACTTGGAGAGTCTTGTTTAAGCACAAATTCTGTTTCATTAGATCAGGCCCAGACGTGGAATTTCTCAGATGGTTTGGATGCTGCTGGTCAGCTGATCACACTTTGAATTGCAAAGCTCTAAAATATAACTATGGACAGGTGTATAGAACCTCAGAGGCGTGTTAGGTCTGTCTCTCTCAGTGGACAGGTTGCTCCATCATTTAGTGACTGTGTGATCCAGGGGAAGGTGACCTAATCTCTCTGAGCCTCAACTTCTTCAAGGTACCCAAGGTAATTTCCCTACAATTATTTCAAGGATCCAAGCAGTAGTTTTGCATTGATAGTGTCATTTTCTAAAGTATATTTTACTGATTATGCTATTACAGTGGTCCCATTTTTTTCCTCTACATTCCCTTCCACCCAGCACCCCCTCTATCCCACCAGCATCCCCTACTCCTTAGTTCATGTCCATGGGTTGTACATATAAGTTCTTTGGCTTCTCCATTTTCCATACTATTCTTAATCTTTCCCTGTCTATAAACACTTTATTTACTTTTAGAGAGAGGAAGAAAAACATCAATGTCCTCTTGCCTCTCACACACCCTGTACCAGGGACCTAGCCCCACAGCCCAGGCATGTACCATGACTGGGAATCAAACCCATGGCCCTTTGGTTTACAAGCCAGAACTCAATCCACTGAGCCACACCAGCCAGGGCTCCCCCTGTGTATTTTGTACCTACCAATTATGCTTATTCCCTGTACCTTTTCCCCCATCATCCCCCCCTCTCTCCCCACTGATAACCCTCCATCAGATCTCCATTTATGTAATTCTTTTCCTGTTCTAGTTGTTTGCTTAGTTTGTTTTTGTTATCGTTTTTAGGTTCAATTGTTGATAGTTGTGAGTTTGTTGTCATTTTACTGTTCGTAGTTTTGATCATCTTTTTCTTAGATAAGTCCCTTTAACATTTCATGTAATAAGGGCTTGGTGATGAGGAACTCCTTTAACTTGACCTTACCTGGGAAGCACTTTATCTGCCCTTCTATTCTAAATGATAGCTTTGCTGGATAGAGTAATCTTGGATGTAGGTCCTTGCCTTTCATGACTTGGAATACTTCTTTCTAGCCCCTTCTTGCCTGTAAGTTTTCTTTTGAGAAATCAGCTGATAGTCTTATGGGAACTCCTTTGTAGGTAACTCTCCTTTTCTCTTGCTGCTTTTAGGATTCTCTCCTTATCTTTAACCTTGGGTAATATAATTATGATTTGATTACTTTGGCGTGTTCCTCCTTGGGTCCAACTTCTTTGGGACTATGAGCTTCCTGGACTTCCTGGAAGTCTATTTCCTTTGCCAGATTGGGGAAGTTCTCCTTTATTATTTTTTCAAATAAGTTTTCAATTTCTTGTTCTTCCTCTTCTTCTTCTGGCACTCCTGTGATTCAGATGCTGGAGTGTTTAAAGTTGCCCCAGAGGTTCCTAAGCCTCTCATGATTTTGAATTCTTGTTTTTTCATTCTGTTCTGGTTGAATGTTTATTTCTTCCTTCTGCTCCAAATCAATGATTTGAGTCCTGGTTTCTTTCCCTTCACTGTTAGCTCCCTGTACATTTTCCTTTATTTCATTTTTCATAGTTTTCACTTTTTCCTCTATTTTGTGACCATACTCAACCATTTCTATGAGCATTCTGATCACAAGTGTTTTGACCTGTGCATCTGATAGGTTGGCTATCTCTTCAGTGCTTATTGTATTTTTTCCAGAGCTTTGATCTATTCTTTCATTTGGGCTGTTTTTGTTTTGTTTGTTTTTTTTTGTCTGAGGGTGCCTATTATGTAGTAAGGGGTGGCGCTTGGTATTCACCAGGGTGGGGTAACCCAGGTCTCTGTGTTGTGGTGCTGTATGTGGGGGAGGGGTCCAAGAGGGAACAATGCCATTTGCTTGGCTCTCTGCCAGTTTTCAGTCACTTCCTCTGCTACCCACAAGCAAATTGGGCCCTTTTGGTGATGATTCCTGGGTGTGAGGGCTTGTGTATGTCCTAGGACCCTTTGGGTCTGTCCAATGAACTCTCCTGTGAGGTTGGGTGTTTCTCCCACTGCTGCAACCCCCACAGATTTTTACAGTCAGAGCTTTTAAGGATTTCATTTTCCATACTGGAACACTGGGTTGTGTGGTCTCGCTCTGAGTTGTTCTTCCTGGTTTATCCACATGCAAATCTGGGACCACCAGTCATTGCCTCTCCTGCCCCATCCTCTAACCGCCACCTTGCTGCTTGTCCTGTCTGCCCTGGCTGCCCATCTCTGCCCTCCTACCAGTCTGGATGAATGTTTCTTCTTTAACTCCTTGGTTGTCCAGCTTCCATACAGTTCTATTTTCTGGCAGTTCTGGTTTTTTGTTTTTAAATTTGTTATTGTCCTTCTTTCAGTTGTGTGAGCAGGCAAAGTGGATCTGATAGTCTCATTTTAACAACCACTTTGTTAGTGAAGCAAGGTAGATATCATGATTCCCATTTTATAGGTGAGGCAACAGAAGCTGATGAAAGTGAGCTTTTGTCCAATATCACAAGCAGGTAAACCACAGCAAGGCCTGAATCTGCGTGTTCTGACTCTGAACCGCTTGGTCTTTTTTTCACTCAAATATTTCCAGTGTCTATTATATATCAGCTTCTTGTCTTGTTATCAAACTGACTTATGAAGAGATTTGCTTTACAATGAATTTTAAGTTATGCTTCTTTTATACCTACTAGATCCTTTTTCTTCCTTTTGAAAACAGTTTTACTTTTTTTCACCAAAATGATAAATGTTCACTGTTTAAAGAACTCAAACAATAAAGTACAAAGAAGGAAAATTTTACCATCTCAGGTGTGACCTTTGTTAACATTTTAATGATCCTTTCAGTCACTTATTTACAACTTAAAGGTGGCCCTTTTGTGGGAAAAAAGGAAGTTCTTATGGTCAAAAATTTTGAGAACCTTCTGTATATTATATTCTCCACCTAAGGTCACAGAGAACATGAGCATTTTAAAGGTTCACAAAATTGTGTCAGCCAAAAATTGTGACATTGTAAACAGTGCTGCAACAAATATTCTTTAGTACATGAATTTTAAAAATTGTGTTAATATTTCTTTTGGTACCCTACAGAAAGGTTGTGAGAATTTATACTTCCACCTTGTTAATCTGACATACAAAATGAAACAATTTTTTTTGTTTTCTTTGATTATTGAAGAGGATGAACACCTTTTCTTACATTCATTCATGAATTTGTAAGTTGCCTTTTCATGTTCTCTACAAGTTTGTTGGGGGAGGGGGCTCTTTCTTTTATTTTTCCAGTTTCCTTGTCCAATAAGAAAATCAATCATTTACCATGTGGGTTGCAAATATCTTCACAAATTTAGTTTCAAAATGTTTGTTTTATTTGGCTATCCAGTAGTTTTAATTTGTGCATCTTCATATACCTTGGGCATTTCTGATGTGCTTATTTAAAAGACTTTCCCCAACTAAAAATATAACCTGTGTTTTGTTATAATATTTAATAATGTCTCTTTTTCTACTATATTTTACTGATTATGCTGTTACAGTTGCCCCACTTCCCCCCTTCTTTACCCCCACTCCCTTACTCCCCCTTTCCCCTCCCTTTAGTTTTGTCCATAGGTCATACACATAAGTCCTTCTGCTCCTGCACTTTCTATACTGTTCTAACCTCCCCCTGTCTGTTGTCTACCTCCCATTTATGCTACTTGTTCTGTGCCCCATTCCCACCCTCTCCCCCTACCACTCCCCTGTTGATATTCCTCCATACCTCACATAACTCCCTTCAACATTTCATACAATAAAGGCTGGGTGGTGATGAACTTCTTGAACTTGACCTTATCTGAGAAGCACTTTCTCTGCCCTTCCATTCTAAATGAAATCTTTGCTGGATAGAGTATTCTTGGATGTAGGTCCTTG
>PVJI01024581.1:0-21710 GCA_004026765.1 Micronycteris hirsuta
TTCTCTAAGCATCACACCAGCCAGGACATTCTGTTGACATTTTTTATAGGTATGGACAAAAAAGAAAGAAAGGAAGGAAGGGAGGAAGGAAGATATTAAAAATAAAATACCGCTTAGGGCATATTTTGATTATTCTCAATTGTTATTGTCACATTGTGTTAATTTTATGTTATTAAATATTGAAAAAGGGCCATCACCATTGGGAAGAAATTAAAATATGTTATGTAAAATTAACCTAATTTGTCTTTATGGAATACAGCCTTAGAGGGCCCCAGGTGCTATTTTTACAACAAACATCTATTTTCTGAAAGGCCATCATATTGTACATATAAGCAAACAAAACAGAGAAGCATGAGACAAAAGCATCCCGGGGTAAGTTAAGATGCTCTGGGAAAATAACTGGCCTCTGTGCTGCACTAGGGACAGGTCAAATGAGCAGTTCCAAAGAAGAATGGCAAATGTCTACCGTGGTAGAGGCACACAGCCAGGAAGAATGTAAGTTAATAACAAAGAGATCGGGCAAAATTTGTATCAGATCTGGCTTTACAACCTAGAATTTCTTCATTTTCTTTTCTAATTTATTATAAGATTGAAATTACGGTGCCGAATTTGTGGCACTAAAATGTTTTATGAATCAACAGAAGCTCAATCATGAAAAAGAATCTTCTTAAATTCAAATATTTTTAATCAAAATATACTACCATCAACTCTGTAACAAAAAACATTAAAAAATAAACTCTGTTTTACTTTACATTTTATTCAGGAAAAAAATTGTATTTATATTGAATATCTATTTCAATAGAGCTAGATTTCAATAGCTCATAAATTCTCATTATAAATATTTATAAAACTAATAAAGGAAAATGCACAAGATTCTCTGTATTCTATAAATAGAGGTAAAACATTTAATTACAGTGAAGAAGTATACGAGGCACAGCTATATAATGCCAAGAAGAAAAAGGAAAATTTTGGTAAAATAAATTTAAATTGTAATGAACTCTCTAACATCATTTGCAAAGAATTCTAATAATTTAACAATTTAAAAATAGTGCTATTGTATATTCTAACAAACATGTCCCATGCCTTTTATCAGGAAGCAAATTACTGACAGGTGATAAATGTAATTTCGTTACAGATGCCAAAGTATGTTATATGTCAGCCAGATTCAAAACAATACAAGTAAATTTGGAAAATAAAACAGGATTTTCCACAGATAAAATTGATAGAGATTAAAATAAGTATTAGACAAGTCTCCAGAAAATAGGTTCCATGGTCCACAAGGATCACCAATATGACTTCTAGGACAACAGCAACTAATGAAGAATTGGTACCAGGCACCTGGGAGGTTATTAGTAACAAGGCTAAACTGGTAAACTGTAGAGGAAGCAAGCAGGGTGCCCCCATGACATGGACCACTTTATTGCTTACTATTCCATCCCATGTTTCTGGGATAAATGAAAGAAGGGACAAAATTTGGAGTTTTTTCTGCTTATCTTACGTGCATGAGAAGTAGAAGGGAAATTAGATAATTTTTTATTCTTAAAAAAACTATAGTTCTTTTCCTTTTGATTGATTAAATAGAAGATGAGTGGCCAGTGGTATGAATTTTGTTTAAAAAATACCTAGGATCTCAAAATGAAAAATTCATGAATATAAATTATGATTTGGGCATTTGGAATTATGATTTGGGGAACTAATTACTCCAGAATTTGTGCATGAGCACACACGAATTCCCTCTGCAGGCAACGAATCACGGCAGGACACTATTTCTGAGACTAGCGATTCATGTTAGCACTACCCTAGGGTTAAGCTGCCTTTTGTCTAGAAATCTGAAAGAATTATTGAAATAACAATGTTTAATGTTGATGCCATCTTGTGGCACGTGTACAAATAGTGATTGCAGGAGAAAAAAACATTAACCACGAACATGACAACAGAAACAAACAATGCATCTCTTTCCCCTTACATTGGACTCAAATTTGTCTGCTTAGTAATATCCCATGTTATTGCTTCAGAAATATTTCCAGTGACTCTTGGGAATGCTATGCCCTTGGCAAAACTTCTTTGTTTAGATCACTCTTTGAGAAAGTCATTTCAGTCTAAATTGTGTACATTCTAGGTCCTGAGGTTAATAAGAGTTTTTGACCCTTTGGTTTCTACAGCCTGTTCTTCTCTTGGATGATTGATGGCATTAATTCTCCTCACATGTGGTCCATGGGAAACCACCCCACTTCAAAAAATGCACTAATTCCAAGGACAACCTGGGATGACCCGTTATCATGCTGCCAACTCAATTATCTGAGTTCCAAAGAACTCAACCAAGGCAGAGATGTTTCAACTAAGATTGTATTCATGAAATAATGAAACAAAAGCTTGGCGACATTTAAATAAAATGATGAAAGGCAAGGGGTCTCTCTCCTCCAGCTGCAGCTGTGTGATTCCTGGCATCTCCACTTGCCATCCCCACAGCCTGACTCCACGTTTTGGGATGTCAGTACTTATGCACCCACCAAAGCCACAGTTTCTGCTCTCCTCATAGTACCTGTTTTCCTAGTCTTCAAGGTGCTTTCACTGAATTTTCCCAAAATACCGATGCCAACTTAACCTCTCTAAAACAATGGTGGGTACACATCACTTCTCACTCGAGAACTAAATGGGTTTATAACTGAACACAATTCAAACTCAGTACCGTACCTTCACAATCAGACCTATTTCAGACTTAGCATTTTTCTGACAGACTCCCTATCTTCCTCTCAAAAGCAGCCCTTCAGCATTTTGTATTCTGGTCAGTAGCACCACCATCTGTCCTTTAGTCTCTAAAATCAGATGTTAAGCCTTGTTTTTCCTCATTCTTCCTTCCCAATTGGCATGTAGGTCCACTGAAATATAATATAATTTGAACTACCTCCTTCTCTGTGGCCCCTCTGCCAGGATCCTGGGTATGGCATTACCATCTCTTGCCTTCTGCTGGACTCCAGTTTCCAATTTCCTCCATCTGTTCTGCATAGTTACCAGGGTACTTGTTCTAAACTCATATAATTACGTGACTCCTCTACTCAAAATCCTAAGTAGAACCCCATACCTACCCCAAACCCCTCGCCCAGACAACACTCTCTGACCTGCCTGCACAACACCTCCAACTTCTCCACCTTCAGTCATACCAATACACTCAAAGTACATCAACTGCAAGGCTTAAAGAGTATGTGAACAGTCAACCTATATTTATATAACTAAGGAATGTGAGCCACTGAAGGGCAAGAGCTATATGTTTTAATTCAGAATGTCTTCTTAGAACCTCTCATAATTTCCTACATATAAAACATAATCGACAGCCCCGGTTGGTATAGCTCAGTGGATTGAGCGCAGGCTGGGAACCAAAAGGTCCCGGTTCGATTCCCAGTCGGGGCACATGCCTGGGTTGTGGGCCAGGTCCCCAGTGAGGGCCATGTGAGAGGCAACCATACATTGCTCTTTCTCCCTCCCTTCTCCTCTCTCTAAAAAATAAATATAATCTTTAAAAAAACATAATTGACAATATTTATTAATGAAGATGGTGACCATATAGAAACTATATGTAGATCCCATAAGTTAGTATTTTATTTGTATTAATAAAACCCAAATAACTCCAGAAAAAACTCTGATTTACTGTAAGTAAAGTGGTGAGAATTTAGATTCCAACATGGGTAACGGTTTCATAAGTCATTCAGTGGTTACTGAATACTCTGCTTGTGAAGAATTGGGTTTGACTCTCAGCTGAGGGAAATCTGTTTTATAAAAGAGAGTCTTTTAATTGTTTATTCTTCATAACAAAGACCTGTCCATGCCCTTTCTGTATCTATTGAAACACTTACTGGATCAAGGCAGCTACATTTAAGTAATAAAAATAATTTGGGCCCTGGCTGGGTGGCTCAGTTGATTGGAGCTACATCCCATACACCAAAAGTTTGCGGGTACGAACCCTGGTCAGGGAACATAGCTAGGTTGTGGGTTCCATCCCCAGTCAGGGTGTATATAGGAGGCAACCTATTAATATTTTTTTCTCTCTCTCTCTCAAATCAATAAACATATCCTCAGGTGAAGATTTAAAATAATAATTTGGATGGAATTCAGCAAATCCATTGTAATATAGATACTTGAAATTACTTCCTCATTGAACTTGGAAGATGCTTACCCTAATGTTCAAAAATTTGTTTTTAGGAAAATGAAACTCTCTATCAATTTACCATAAAGCTGCTCTGAGTAACCAACAATCATCAGCAACCCATGGAAAGACCCAGAGAGAATTAGTGGGAAAGTTTTCTTGAGGGATGCCTTCTGGTTTGGGTCCATAACAAGTATTTATTCCAATTAAACAAATATTTACAGAGAGTGAACTAAGTACCCAGGATGGTGCAAGAGGCTGCTTAAGACATATAAAATTTATTTTTTCCCATTCCCCTATGGCAAGAAAGCTTAAGGGCCTTCAAAAATGTATACCAGTCAAATAATTTATTTTGTACAACATATCAATTCAAAAACTTTGTTTTTTGTATTGAAGCATATCTGTAGTTATATTCTCTATAAGAGGAAAATGTTACACAATGAAGAAATATTTTCTAGGACACTTGGAACTTGATAGATATATTTTCCAGGTCATTTGAATAATTTTAATATGGTAGTTTTGTCTAGTAATATTTGTCAAATTCTTTTTCTGGTTTTTCTTTTCTTTGCCCCAGGGAACAAAGCCATTTTGGAAACTAAATTAACTACATGTTCTCTGTGTTATTGACAAAAAAAAAAAAAAAACCTAGCAGAAACCATTTCCCCTGTGCTCCTTCTCCAGGGGACTGTTCTCTGCCTTCCATTCTCTCCTTTCATGACCTGTCCCTACGGCCTTTCCTTCACCAGGCTCACAGCTTCTGTCTGCAAGGCTTTTATTCAGTACAGTATGAAAAGCTTGCAGGAAAACGGATTAATCATGTTTGCTGCTTCTCTTTGTTTACCCCTTCGGTTCTCGTAGAATTTAAGGAAACCAAGAAAATGCATGTGTAATCACAAATGTGAATTCCCTCTTACCTATTCTGGTGCATTTCTCTTTTAAACATATCATATAAAAAAAGATTCTCTGAAAATCAAATAAAATTAGTTTTCCAAAATGTCTTCCACATCAAATATGTATTATAATTATTTAAACAGGTATTCTATGTCCCTCAAATTCCAAAAGAGCTTATGTAGTCAAATACCAAGGGAATAATTAAATATTTTATCTTGTTAATTTTTGCATAATAAATATTCCTTGTGAGACAGACATAAATAAGCACTTTAAAGTAATAGAGTTAGATGTCATTAATCAAATAACAGAAGTCATACAGTCTGTGAATCTCCAAAGTAGACCTTAGAATGGTCTTATCACTGCTAAGTGTAAATGGAATAAAGAATCTTCACTCAAGTCTTATTCTTGAAAATATCAGAATGCCACCCTTCACCATTAATTTCATCCAATAATTAAATGGGATAAATATTGGTGACTTTACTACTTCTTCATATAATAGTTTCATAATTCTTGGATATACGAAAGTTCCTTTTGCTCAGGATGAACTTGTTTGCTCCGCTTTTCCCAGTGTTAAGTGTTTCTGAACAGCACCGACGGTCTTCTCTGTTAGAATGGGACAGGTGGAGCCCGAGACATGGTGGGCAGCACCATCACCCTCAGCACTAGGGAATCATTTCTTCTACGCTCGGACCTTCTCTCAGCGTTTCAGAACATGGCCTTTTTGTCATTTTGGTCATCTTGCTGAGACCTCTAGCGACAGAGAGTTTAAAAAGTAGCAGTAGAATTCTTATGTCTGAAATAACAAGTAAATGATACTACACAAATAACTCTCAAACACTGTCCTTCTTCAAACCATTAGCCAGGCAGAACCCCATCGAGATGAGACTTTTTGGAAACAAGACATGAAAACCTACGTGATTTCATGGGAATTCATAATACAGCAAGAGAAGTCACCACCCTGAATGAGGCTGACTGGGGACAGGAGTACCCTGGCTGGGCTGATGGGAATCCCTGCCTCTGGGAAGACTGGGTTTCCGGCTGAGATGCCAAGTTCACCAAGTGTCTAATGAACAGTCCATTTGCATATCTTCTCCTGTTTCATTCTAGAGAAAATTGTACACAATAAGTATTTTCAGTTATTCCTGTTTAGAAAAACACTGATAAGAACAAAAATTAAAATCAGGGTAGAATCATCCACAGGACAACCAGATGGTACCAAGTATATAGATTTAGCTATCGGGTAATTCCTTCTGGGTAACTTCATAGTGTATAGAGTCCCTGCTACTACTGTACATTATAGTGTAGGACACTTTTGTGAGAGGAAAATATTTCTGTAAAAAACCTCCTAGATCTGTGGTTGTATTTACAAAGGCATTGGTGTGAAATATACACAGAGAAGACCCATGTGCAAATGGGCTTGTGTGAGCAACGCAGCAGTGGGTGAGAAGGCACATCCTGTACACCTCAGGTGCAGTGGCGGCTTAAGGAGGCATTGCAGGAACACATTAATCAACACATCTGAGGAATGCATTAATCAACACTGCCATGCTGGCTGGCATGCTGTATTGTTTAACCATGCATGCTAACGAACACAAAGCAGCAATATGAATGTGAATTTCCGCCATGCTGCAGGAAACAAAGCTCTCTCAGGACTGGACCCAGGCACCATATCCTACTCGACACTTTCAATAGAAATCCTTCTCTCCTGTGTTCACACTAGTTTATGTACTTGCTTTCTACAAGTCAACCAGAAACAAAGACGCTTTACAGACCAGCTGAATTTGACGAAAGCTGTAGCAATGCTCTCTGCAGATATGAAAACGTGGATCCTTCCAAGAGACTTTTTTCTTTGCATTACAAAATGAATGCTGTTGTGAAAGGCAAAATAAAGCAAAACAAAACAAAACAGAAGTTCAAGCATATATTAGTGTATGCAGTCAGATGTGACAGCAACATACTGCATTACCAGCAGGGGCCTGGGTCTGGCCTCCTGCTCCACACTGGGCTTCATTTTCCCCCTGGGTGGTTCCCTAGATAACCGTCCTGTCAGGATTTGACTCCCTCCAAAAGCAGCCAGGGATGAAATGTCCAGATGCTGGAAAGGAGGGATCTGATAAAGCCCCCACAGAACCTAGGCACACATTTCTACCTTTGTGTGTGCAATTACATGGACCTGAACATTTCTGGCTTTCTGGTATTATCAACAGTCAGGGTATCTCATGCAGTAGGTTATGGTGGACAAAATTCAATAACTATTGATTTTGGTCATGAGAAAGCTGAACATACAGATAATAATTCTGAATGAATAACAGATACTATTTATAATTATCATTCTGAATGAGCTTCCTCTCGGGGCAGAGTTATTTCATTAGAGGTCATACTTGGGAACAAGGGTTGCAGAGCAGAGGCTCCCCTCTCTGGTGGCAGACTTCTAGTCACTTCAGTGAGAGCCCAAATTAAGGTCCATGGCCCACTGGTCTAGACTTATCACCAGTTCTAAGTCTGGTAATACTAGAAAATACTTTAAAAAAACTACAAGCCAAAAGTGCAGCAGGGAAAACAAATCTGATCCACTAAGTATGTGCAAAGAGCCATTTGCAAATGTCACTGCATCAGCCCTTCTGTGTATAAATGCTAAGTTGCTACACATTTCCTCTACTGGAGTGACTCAGGCAATTTTCTCCTTCCAAAATTCAAAGCAGGTATTTCTCCCCATTAGACCACAGTGGGAGGAGAGGGGAATCACACTTACAAAGTGCTGAAAACGGCAAGATTCTCCTAATGACTACTAGCACTAACTGCTGCTGCCGCAAAACATGATGCACCTTTCTCGTCGCTCTCCCGCCCTTGCACGATCTCCCTCCTCCACTGTCTCCTACAGAGCATGCCGATGTCTTTCTTTGCACACTTTCCCATGGCCCTTTCTGAGCCTTCAGTAACTGTTAACAATCCGAGCAGTCCAGAGCAGTGGGGAGGGAACGGGGTGAGTTACCGGAGACAACTGGTCTCTGTGTATACTTCACACAAGTGCCTTTGTAAATGCAACCACACATCTAGGAGGTTGTGTCCCATACCAGTTATGAAGACAGGACGCAAGGGGCAGGAAGGACTTAACGAATAAAGGTATCCCAATCATGGATGCCAGAACTCAGACCTAACGCCACAAAGTATGTTTTTATCCGACATCCCTACAGAATCGCTGTACACGAGATTTAACATTCTTCCATCTGACCTCAGGTCTCCATTACTGGAGACCGAGACATTACTCAGCCTCCACACAGTAATGGAAAGCGGGGTGGCACACGGGGATGGAAGAACAGAGCGTTTTCTTTCTCATTCAACTTTCAGGAATGCTGAGCTTTGGTGAGGAGCAGTCACTCCGTGAAGAAGTTTGCCGCAATCACAACGGAGGGTGCTCATGTTTCAAGAGATGGGGTCACTCACCATACGTCAGGATAGAGGGAGTAAGTCAGTAAGAAAAGATCATTCTGTTTTTCTAGCTGACTAAATACCTCAACAATTTAAAAGAATAAAGATAATCACCATGTGTCTCCGAGGTTTTATTTTTTCTTAATCCCCTACCTTTTTCACCCAGCCCTGCAGCAGGGAGGTAGAAGAAGGTAGAGGGGGAATAAATGGTGATGGAAGGAGACTTGACTTGGGGTGGTGAACACATAATACAATGTACAGATAATGTATTATAGAATTGTATACCTGAAATGTTATATGATGTCACCCCAATAAATTTAAGAAAGAAAGAAAGAAAGATCCTTTGCTTAAATTCAGAGCCCTATATTGTTTTTTTTAAGTTCTAGGCTTCCTAGGGTAACTGCTTTTATTCATCTCAAGTTTCATGAGGTGAATATTCCTTTTGTGGATGATATGTGTCTCCTGGATTTGTCTGGTGTCATGTAACATTCATAGTAAAACAGTAGTCCCATTTGGACTTTGTTATAAAATACTGACTCACATTTACAAATCAACTTAAGATAGTCTTTTTACTGTTATGAACTTTACTACGATCTACGCAATATATGCAGTTGATCGCTTGAATGGCATAGGTTTGAACTGTGAGGGTCCACTCACACATGGCTTTTTTTCTGTAAGTATCTGTACTGTTTTTGATGAATGTCTGAGAGTCTGTGGATGTGGAGGGCCAACTACATGAGTCATCTATGCCATTTTATATAGGGAATCTGAGCATCCTCTGATTTTGGTGTCTGTGGGGAGTCCTAGAACTAACTGCATGTAGCTATCGAGGGACAACTTAAGTTTTGGGGGAGTCAAAAATTACAGCTGAATTTTAACTTTACAAGGGGTCAGGGCTCCTAATCCCTGTGTTGTTCAAGGGTCAACGCTCATTACCATTCTCCTGAGATGTATGCATAATTTCAGAAAGTTAGTACTCTAAGTCCAAGGGAAAGAACAACTTTCAAATCATTAACCAGAAGTGATTATTAAAGAACTCCAATAACATGCCAGAATTTCCTTTTTATGTAGCTTGCCAAGTGGGAGCACACTTTAAGGTGCAGCATGGCCACGATGCTTCTTCAGACTTACCACGGTTACAACCAGAACCAGCCTTAGACAAATTCAGCCAGAGCAGAAAACCGGTTATATGAAGTCATTTTGGGGTGTCCATTCTCCTCACGGTGGTTGCTGCTGAAATTCCACAATTGCTGTCCTGCATTTTAGCTCAAGGTTTTCAAGCCCAGGCGGAAGGCAGATTTCCCTTGGAGGGAATCTACACAATAGCATTAATAAAGAATGTGAGCACAGTTTCTATACGCCACTGGAAATTGGTAGAGGTAGCACTCTCCAGAGAGAAGGATATGGAGGTGGGAGTGGGGGTTCACAAACCACAGTTCTGGCTGCTCCCATCTTTTGGAGACCAGAGCACAGCAGTGAATGTGGGAAAGACTACTGACAACACTAACTACAAAAAAACTTTCTTATTCTAATGTCAGACGCCAATTCTTGAATAGCCTGGGGACATTCTGAATAAAAGTGTGCTTCAGAATTTCGGGAAGTTTTAGGGAGTCTTTGTGAAGCAAGGGAAAGAATGGGGAAGACGCTCAGTATTTAGTTTCAATCAGATTAAATCATTCGCAAAGGTAAAATGAGATATTTTAGTGGCTCAATAGTGGCTTCACAACTAAAAGTTCACTTCAGTCATTTAACAAAAGACTAGACAAAAAGATCAATGAGAATATGTTGAGAGAGGCAGAACTAAACCTTTTCACCTATTACTCTAGAAGATAGAGATTTTAAGTCAAATAAAGCTCACACAATGAATAGAGAAAAGAATGGAAGCAGCCAGGAAAACTCCCTTAGAAACCGGCTGAGAGCATCCTCAAAAGTGGGACGGCACCTTTACTGAGCCCCACTGCTGCCCCCTTAGAAGGGCCTGTGCTCTTCTTCCGAGTGGTCCCTTCCCTGGCCTTGTCTTCTTGTCCTGTCTCCTTTCGTTAGAAATGACCATTTACAGCCCTGGTCTTGCTACTCCTCCTACGTATCACACAGTATATTATCTACCAAAGAACTTGCTATAACTTACTGCTGATATTAGTGTTTTATTTAGGCCACTTAACACTATTACTACTAAGTCCTAATTCCTAACAACTGTGACTTGGTATACACAGACTTTCACGTCTCTGTCAGAACAAATGGATCTTACTATTACATTGCTCTACCTTGCAGGTAGGTGTGTTTATTTTATGAAATATGGACACCCGTTGGAGGGGGAATGTATAGGTATATCAAAAACATTGTAAAATTAGACATTTTACATCAACAAAGGGAGGTTTCTGTTAAAACAGCCGTTTATACAAATTAAGGCTCTTTTGGTATTGGTCATAGTCAAGCAAAACAAAATGTATTATTTGATGTAAAAAGCAGTATTCTTAAGTTTCCAGGCTACTGATTTGGGGAATTCTGGTAGTATTCTGAAACACCATAAAAACTAGTTAGTCATATAAAATCAGTTTCAATACAACACAATGGAAGCAAATTCAACTAAGGCATGAATCATTTCCTTTTAAATACAAAACAACATCTGAATGAATCAAAGAATTCTCAAGGACAAGGAACAACATGTTTACACTATTTTACTACCTCAAAATCTTGCATAAAATCTTTTTTTCTTAATTAAAGTCTATGAGAGTTTATTTACCAAATGAAACCATGAGGTATAGGACGAAATGTCTGAACAATCATGTTCTCAGAAATTTTTTAAGAAAGCCATTATTGGTTGAGATATAGTTCTCTGAATTGTGTTCCAGATCTCCAAGTAAGATATTTTTCATGAAGGTCAATACTATAATAATGGCCTTTCAGAAGCCATCATAGGCCTGGCAGAGTCCATTCTAAAGCTGATAATTTTAAATGACATAAATAAATGGGACTGGGGGTGGGAAATGAGGAGTGAGGAAGGAATTTACAAAGCAGAAAGCACGTATCAAAGTAGCATTTAAACTTTCCAAAAGGACTTTTGTATTTTGGACTTCACTGTGAGACAAGAAAAGTCATGTACAGAGAGTATGTTCTCTGGAGGTTTTTGATAAATGATTAAATCAAAAGAAAAACTCTTTTCTTGTCAATGATTCCTTGTCATTTTAAATGTTTAATTCCTTCAGAATATATTGTTTACTAGAAATGCTTTTATCCTGCTGTCTCTTTGCTAAAGTTTATGATTCATAATTTAGTAAAACAAAAGCCTTGTTACTATGAAAGAACACAAAGGGCTGGTCTTCTTTGCTATGTATTCTATGTACTTGATCTGTCCTCTTTGACAAGCAGTATGATTAATGTTTTGCATTTATCTTCCTACTTCCTGCCTTCGATCATACTCTGGATTAGAAAGTATTATATATGGCAAAAATATTACATAGTCACATCATTTTATGGTATAATTCCTTTCTTTCAAAAAGATAAACTACTACCTCTGAAGAAGGTCTGAATAAGTTATTCTTCACTTTAATAATTTAAACTAGAAGTCTCAGTATTGCTCTGTGGATTGAGGGGAGGGGGAATATTAACAAAACATTTGTCATTAATCACAGCAGATTGTCAATACATTAACTCCAAGTGACTACCTGATGGGAAACACAATTATAGGGGGACTCCTGTAAGGAAAGACAAATTATGAACAGATCTGGCAAAACACATTACTGCTGGTTTCATTAAAAACTGAAAGCAGACAGTTTACTAAAACTTCGGTGGCTAATCCCTTAATGGACCCCCAACCCCCAAAATCATGTCTGTTTCCTCTTTTCATTTTAGGGGGCTAGAGAGGGTTTTTGTAATGCATGTATACTGTGTGAATAAAATATTTCCTTGCTGTGGGTTTCTTATATTATTATTATTTAAATTTTTCATTTATCATAGTAGGAATTCTTTTGACTGTTTTTGAAAGGTCCCAAGTTTTCAATGAGGGTCATAAGTAGAAGATGGGAAGAGCCAAAAGTGGAACAGCCCCACCTGGGCAATGACAAAGGCTCAGTTACGCACAGCTTCAGCCCCTGGCCCTGAACTCTTTTCTCCTCAGCTTAAATGTTCCCTTTGCAAATATTCCAGCTGAGAATTAGCCAAAAAATGACAGCAGGGACCGGGAGGAGTACAATAACAGCTGAGCACATTAGGTTCCATTTTTTTCAGACAACCAACTCAGTGATATCCATGGTTTCTAAAAGAGGATTTGTGGCTTTTGGGACTTTGGATTTTTGGAAACAAAAGTCGTACTATCAACCTTTGAAAAACCCTTCAGAGACGAGAAACAAGTATCAATTCAGGACATCCTGGTGCATTCAAATATTAAGACAACTATAAGTTTCAAATGACTCCATTAATTAAAATAAAAGATGTGTAATCAGTTCAGATGTTTTGAATTATGCATGAATTATAAAGTGTTTTCTGAATTAAACTACAAAAAGCTTTTTCTTAATTACTTATAAAGATAATCTTTAATAGAGATTTTCATTGGATTTGATGCAATGGTATTTTATCAGAACAAACAGTTAGTGCTGTGAAGGCTGGTAATTCTTTCTTGCAATTAAAACTCATAGCAAGCTTTTTAGAGTGAGATTTTAGACAGAGTTTTCTTTAATTGTCATTCATTTCCCACTTTTATTTTATTGTTTTAAAAATAATTTTATTGTATTTTTCATTACCATTGAGTCCCCTACACTCCTCTCCCCCACACAATCACCACACTGTTGTCCACGAGTCTTTTTTCCTTTTTGTTCAATCCCTCCACCCCGTCATCTTCCTCCCCCCTTAGCTGTCATCCTGCTCCCCATCTATGAGTTTGTCTCCATTTTGCTTGTTCGTTCAGTTTGCTCATTAGATTCCACATATGAGTGAAATCATATGGTATTTGTTTTTCTCTGCCTGGCTTATTTTACTTTGTATAATGTTCTCCAGGTTCATCCATATTGTTGCAAAGGGTTAGATTTCCTCCTTTTTTACAGACAAGTAGTATTCCATTGTGTAAATGTCTCATAGTTGTTTCATCTACTGATGGACACTTGGGCTGCCTCCATAACTTGGTAATTGGAAATAACACTGCAATGAACATAGGGGTCCTTATGTTCTTTCGATTAGCGTTTTGGGTACTTTTGGATATACTCCCAGAAGTGGAATTGCTGGATCAAAAGGCAGATCCATTTTTAATTTTTTGAGGTATCTACATACTGCTTTCCATAGAGGCTTCACAAATCTGCATTCCTACCAACAGTGCAGAACTGTTACCCTTTCTCCACATCCTCGCCAGCACTTGTTGTTTGTTGATTTCTTGATGATAGCCACTCTGACAGGTGTGAGATGGTATCTCATTGTCGTTTTAGTTTGCATTTCTCTGATGATTAGTGACGTTGAGCATCTTTTCATATGTGTATTGGTCATCTCTGTGTCCTCTTGGAGAAGTGTCTATTCAGGTCCTTTGCCCATTTTTAAATTGGGTTGCTTATTTTTTTGGTGTTGAGTTTTGTAAGTTCTTTATAAATTTTGGATATTAACCCTTTATCAGATGTATCAGTGAATATGCTCTCCCATTCCATGGGTTGTCTTTTTATCTTTTTGATGTTTTCACTTGCTGTGCAAAAACTTTTTAGTTTGGTGTAGTCTAATTTTTTTTTATTTCCCTTGCCTAGGGAGTTATAGCTGATAAAATATTGCTATGAGCTATGTCTAAGATTTTGTTGCCTATGTTTTCTTCTATGATTTTTATGGTTTTGGGTCTAACATTTAAGTCTGTAATCCATTTTAAATTTATCCTTGTGTGTGGTGTAAGAAAGTGGTTTGCTTTCATTTTTCTGCACATATCTGTCCAATTTTCCCAACACCATTTATTGAATAAACTCTCTTTAGCCTATTGTATGTACTTGCTTCCTCTGTCAAATATTAATTGACTATGAAGATGCGGGTCTATTCCTGGGCTCTCTTTTCTGTTTCATTGATCTCTGTGTCTGTTTATATGCCAGTTCCATGCTGTTTTAATTACTATGGCCTTCTAGTAGTGTTTGATATTAGGTAGCATGATTCCTCCAACTTTGTTCTTCTTTCTCAGGATTGCTGTTGCTATGTGGGACGTTTTGTGGATCCATATAAATTTTTGAAATATTTTTTCTAGCTCTGTGAAATGTGTCATTGGAATCTTGATAGGAATTGTATTGAATACTTAGATTGCTTTGGATAATGTTAGTTCTTCCCATCCATGAACACGGTATGTGTTTCCACTTATTTGTAGCTTCTATTTATTTCTTCAGTGTCTTATAATGTTCTGAGTATTAGTCTTTTACATCCATGGTTAGATTTATTCCTAGGTATTTGATTCTTTTTGAAGCAGTTGTAAATGGGATTTTTTAAAAATTTCCTTTTCGGTTAGTTCGTTGTTGGCATATAAAAATGCAACTGATGTCTGGATATTAATTTTATATTCTGCTACTTTGCTGAATTCATTTACCAGTTCCAGTAGTTTCTTGGTGGAATATTTTGGATTCTGAATGCACAGTATCATGTCATCCGCAAATAAAGACAGTTTTACTTCTTCCTTTCCAATTTGGATTTTATTTCTTTTTCTTGTCTGATTGCTGTGGCTAGGATTTCCAGTGTTATGTGAATAAAAGGGGTGAAAGCTGAAACCCCTGTGTTGTTCCCGATCTTAAGCAAAACACTTGTAGTTTTTGCCCACTGAGTATGAAGCTGGTAGTGGGTTTGTCATATATGGCCTTTATTATGTTTAGGTATCTTCCCTCTATTCCCACTTTGCTGAGAGTTTTTTACCATAAATGGGTGCTGGATTTTATCAAAAGCTTTTTCTGCATCTATTGATATGATCATGGTTTTTTTTCTTTCATTTTGTTTATGTGATGAATCACATTTATTGACTTGTAAATGTTGTACCAACCTTGCATTCTCAAGATAAATCCCATTTGGTTGTGGTGTATGATAGTTTTGATGCTTTGCTGTATTCAGTTTGCTCATATTTTGTTGACGATTTTAGCATCTATGTTCATCAGGAATATTGGACTGTAATTTCCTTTTTTTTGTAGTGTCTTTATCTGGTTTTGGAATTGGGATAATGTTGTCCTCATAAAATGAGCTTGAGAGCCTTCCTTCCTCTTGAATTTTCTGAAATAGTTGAGAAGCAGAGGTTTTAGTTCTTCTCAAAATATTTGGTAAAATTCACCAGTGAAGCCATTTGGTCCAGGGCCTTTGTTTCATGGGAGTTTTTTGATTACTGCTTCAATTTCACTAGGTATAATCTGTCTATTCAGATTCTCTGATTCTTCCTAATTTAGTTTTGGAAGACTGTATGTTTCTAGGAATTTATCCATTTCATCCAGGTTGTCCAGCTTTTTGGCATAGTTTATAATATTTGGTTTATAATATTTCCTTACAGTCCTTTGTATTTCTTTGGTGTCAGTTGTTATTTCTCCTCTTTCATTTCTGATTTTATTTATTTGGGTCCTCTCTCTTTTTTCTTGATTAGTCTGGTTAAAGGTCTGTCAATCTTGTTTATCTTTTCAAAGAACCATCTCTCAGATTCATTTATCTTTTGTATCATTTTATTTTAGACTCTGTTTCATCTATTTATGCTCTAATCTTTATTCCCTTCCTTCTACTCACTTTTGGCTTTGTTTCTTGTTCTTTTTCAAGTTCCTTTAAGTGTCAAGTTAGATTGTTTATTTGAGCTTTTTCTTTTTTTTTTTAAATATTCCTGTAATGTTATGAATTTCCCTCTTAGAATTGTCTTCCCTGTGTCCTACAGATTTTGGATTGTTGTGTTCTCATTTTCATTTGTTTCAAGATATCTTTTGAATTCTTCCTTGATCTCCTTGTTGACCTGTTCATTGTTTAGTAACATGTTATTTAGTTTCCATGTCTTTGTATGTCTTTCAGTGTTCTTGTGATTGATTTCTAGTTTCATGGCATTGTGGTCAGACAAGATGCTTGATATGATTTCAATTTTCTTAAATTTATTAAGACTTGTTTTGTGTCCTAACATGTGGTTTATCCTAGAAAACATTCCATGTGCACTTGAAAAGTATGTATATGATGCTGCTTTGGGGTGAAATTCTCTGAAGGTATCAATGAAATCCACTCGATCTAGCATGTCATTTAAGGCTGCAGTCTCCTTGTTGATCTTCTTTTGGAAAATCTATACATTGATGTCAAAGAGTTGTTGAAATCCCTAACTCTGACTGTATTTCTGTCAATCTCTCCTTTTATGTCCATCAAGATTTCTTTGCATATTTAGGTGCTCCTATGTTGGGTGAGGAAATGTTTACTAGGTTTATATTCTCTTGTTGGATTGTTCCCTTTATCATTATGTACTGTCCTTTTTTGTCTCTTACTATAGCCTTGGTTTTAAAGTTTGTTTTGTTGGATATAAGTACTACTATCCCAGCTGTTTTTTCCTTTCCATTTGCATGAGATACTTTTTTCCATCCTTTTACTGTTAGTCTGTGTGTATCTTTTGATCTGAGGTGGGTCTCTTGGAGGCTTGGGTCTTGTTTTCTTATCCATTCAGCTACCCTGTGTCTTTTGGCTGGAGCATTTAAGCCATTTACTCTTAAGGTGATTATTGATAGATATGTATTTAGGGCCATTTTATTGTTAGACTACTTTCCTCTGTTTTGTTTCTTTTTCTTCTTCTCCTCCTCCTTCAAGCAAGCCCTTTAATATTTGTTGCAGTACTGGTTTGGTGTTAACAAACTCCTTTAGCTCTAGAGGTGGGTAGGAAAGAATCCATAAGGATTTGAAGCTGTATCTACAATAGTAACTCAACCCCACAAGCATACTGAACATTTAATATATCTGTCAATATATTAGATAAATATAAAGAAAGAAGAATAAAATGTAAATAAGACATGTATTCTACCATAATGGATCTTAGTCCAGATGCTACTGGGAAAAACAGAACTATCACCAACCATCGTAAAAACTCAGTATTTATAGAGCACTATGAGACCACAGAAGAAAGGGACAAAAGGAAGGCTTTCTACAGGAGATAACACTCAAGTTGAACCTTAAAGGTGGGCAGAAAGGGCATTCTGAGTATAGGGAAGGGCAGGAGCAAGACGGCAATGACAAAGCAGGTGATATGTCCCTTTAGTACAGCAATGAAGCTGTAAGGGATGGGCAAGGAGTATGGCAAAGAGGGGAGGCTGCAGAGATGTTTCGGAAGCCGAGTACACAGGCCTCTCGAGCACCTACCAATTTATGAGTCTGGACTTGAACTTAAAAACAATGTGGACTTACTGAAGATTTTAGGTGGGATGACAGAACACTTGTCAGTAGAATAGATAACTGTCTGAGAGAAGATAGCGGTTGGACAGGGAGACTGTTCAAAGGGTGTTTCAGTAATCAACAAACTAGATTACTGAATTCTAAGGGCAATCACTGCCTCCTTCCTAAGCCCAACCCAGCAAGCATACATTTGTCTCCTCCCCAAGATGAATCAGGATACATAGATGTAACACTGATTTAGGGGTAAGGACACTGATTTGGCCATAATGGCTAGTATTATCAACATCTCTTTACTTTATCAATGGAATAATTTTGTGATTTTTCCATTGTTCTGATATGTGAGTGCACCTTTATAGGTAGAACTTGATTAGGTCAGGAGGTGGCGGTGGTCTCACTTCTCTCCTTTCCGCCCAGCCATCTCTCCATCTTCCTACCATCTCTCTCCCCCAGAGCAGCTCAGTTCTGCCTTTGGGCCTTCCCAGGACTTGTGGCAGGTGGGTTAGCCCAGTGACATATTTGACAGTTGGGAAACATCCCTCTGCATCCTTTTTTCATGTTGCTGGATATGTACCTTGGATCCATCTTTCTCTTCACATTGGAGTGTTAATGTCTGACACTGGTTTGGGCTTAAGGGGATCAAAGCCTGCCTAACAGAATATTTTACTTTCAGGTCACTCAAGCCAACTTCACTCAGGGGACCAGGAGCCTGTCACCTCTTCTAGCCTATTATATTAGAGCTCTGAATTGGGACTCGAGACCAAAGCTCAAGCTAATAATACATTTGTACTTTCTCTTGCTTTGTCAGTGTCCCCACTCACAAGTCTCCTTTGGGGGCCTCACAGGCAGAATAGAACATACGCATTCTTGGGTCTTCTGGCCAAAGCATACCATAATCCTTCATCTCCAAAAAAAATCATGTTAAGATAGATATGCAACTCAAAAGTGTAGCCTGTTCCTTCCTTCTTAAAGTCTCTTCTAAAACAAATTTCTGTGTATGGTAAAATCAATAGAAACTTAGAGAGCCCATCAGTTTGCTGAGCCAAGTCCTTAAGAAGATCTTCACCCTAATTCTTTGGAACTCCTCACTGCGTCTGAAGAGCCTACACCACACTGCTGTGAAACTACTGTTGAAAATCTGTGTCACAGATGACTGGAAGCTACAAATATTGGGGAATGAATGAATCAAAGACACATGTCAATAAAAATAATTTTATTGTTATTTTTATCAGAAGAGAGAAGAGAACTCACATTTCATGGGCTATTACTATGTCCTAGACCCTGTGTGTATATTGCAGGTGATGTACCAATTCTGTAAGTATCATTGTTGCTTCAATACATAGGCAGCAATTGAAGCACAGAGAGGTTAAAGAAATACCCTAGTCACAAGTAGCACACAATACATCTGGAATACAATGCCTCTTCTGTTTAAACACAAAACCTGTGCTTCTTCATCTTCACCCTACAGCTTTTGAGAGAGGACAGAATAAATCTGGGAGTTGGAGTGCTACTGAGATTTAACGGGAGGGCAGCAACAGCAGAAGTTGTGGTCAGAAGAAAGAGTGGTCAGACTGAGAGGGAGGCATTGAGGAAACCAGGCAATAAGAGATCAGGAGAGGAGGACAGTGATCCACAGGGTGAAAGCCTTCAGGAAGAACGCAACTTGGGACAACTCAACAGCTGTCATTGGGAAGTCCCCGAAGCCTGAGCTGGCAACTACCACAACCTCCCTGGGGACTGTGGTTTCTAGCTTTCAGTGACACATAACTGTACGACCCTCTCTATGCCCCTATGCCAAGTAATCTTTTATTAATGTTTCACAAAAATGCAGGTATGAAAATACCACTGACTATTGTGTGGAAGAAGACTAAATGTGGTTTGTATCGTGGTTTGAATTGTTCTTAGTATGATTTAATTCAGGGCCAACTGCCCCAAAAAGAACACATATGTGGTTTGGCATAGGTATGCTTTCCATAGGCATGCTGTGGAAAAATTATTTCATCCTTGCTAGCGTTATTTCTGATAGGGCACTGTCTCATTTTTAATCTCCCTGTGATGATTTAAGCCCTCAAGCCTTTGCAAAGAACACCAAAAAACTATGTATTAATTAAATTGCCATATCAGCAATTATGCCAAACATTTCCAGCGAATACATTTTTGTTAAATTCATTACTCTTGTTTTGACAACTACATCAATGGGCTTTCATCATTCTGGAACACATTTAGACGGAGGGAATAAAGTAAAACATCATTGCTAAGGATTAGTTTTCAATAACAAAGTAATAGTTTAATTTTTTTACCAAAATATGATCAACTTATCCTATTAAATAAAACCAGTCCTAAGTCAAAAGGTCAAGATGAGATCAGATGTAATTTAAAAGTAGCCTTCAGAAAAGATGAATAATATCTAGGTGAACAACATAAACCCAAAGGCCATAGTGCATACAATAAACCAATGACAATAAAGGTAATTCAATGGTACATAAGTATTACATAAAGATTTTAATAATTCAAGAAAATGGAGGCATAGGTGGACACACTGCACCATAGCTCACAACCAGAGAGGATAAACAACAAGTTCAATAGCAAAACAAACAACCAGATGGACAGAGAATCCAACTGAGTGGAAGTCTGACACCCAAGAAGTTGGAGAGGACGTTCATCCAGACCGGTAAGTGGGGCGGAGCCCAGCAGAGAAGCACGGGCAGAGCGAGAGGGCAGTTTGCCCGGAGAGACTCACTGCGGGCGCAGCTGGCCAAAACGTGGCCTGAGCAATCAGTGAAGCCCTCAGCCGGTGTACCCGGAGAGGCCAGTGGGAACCATCTGGGCTGAGACTGGTGGAAAAGGCAGTCCCTCTTTTGTGTGCATATAGTCTGGGAGAAGGAGCTAGGGAGAGGAGCAGACCAAGCGACCCACCATCGCAGGGGCGGGGGGGGGGGAGCCCTGGACCACCTGTTGAAGGCACCTGTGGAGGTTGAGGTGCTGGATTGGCTCCCAGCCTCACAGGAGAGCTTATGGGGTGGGGGTGATTGGGCCCCGGCGGTAAACGGAGCAAGTGCCATTGCTCCCTCCCAGGCCCCGCCCCTAAAGGAAGCATCACAACACAACTACGTAGGTTACTCCGCGCCTGCAAACACCTAAGGTTCTGCCCCTTAAAGTAACAGGCATGTGGAGAAAAAAAATGGCCCAAATAAAGAACAGAACAGAGGTCCAGAAAAATTACAACTAAGGGACGAGGACATAGCCAACCTATCAGATGCACAGTTCAGAACACTGGTAATCAGGATGCTCACAAAATTGGAAGAAAGGTGGACACAAATAAATGAACAAATGAAGGATACGCTAAAGAAAATGAGGGAAGATATACAGGGAACCAATAGGGAAGAGAAGGAAACTGGGACTCAAACCAAAGGTGTGGACCAGAAGGAAGAAACAAGAATTCAAAACAATGAGGAGAGGCTTAGGAACCTCCGAGACATCTGTAAATGACCCAACACCTGGATCATAGGGCTGTCAGAAGGAGAAGAGGAACACCAAGAAATTGAACTTATATTTGAACAGATAATGAACGAGAATTTCCCCAATCTGGTGAAGGAAATAGACTTTCAGGAAGTCCAGGAAGCTCAGAGAGTCCCAAAGAGGAACACACCAAGGCACATCATAATTACATTACCCAAGATTAAAAATAAGGAGAAAATCTTAGAAGCAGCAGGGGAAAAGGAGACAGTTACCTACAAAGGAATTCCCATAAGACTGTCAGCTGATTTCTCAAAGGAGACCTTCCAAGCAAGAAGGGGCTGGAGAGAAGTATTTCAAATCATGAAAAGCAAGGACCTACACCCAAGAATACTCTATCCAGCAAAACTTTCATTTAGAATGGAAGGGCAGATAAAGTGCTTCTCAGATAAGGTCAAGTTCAAGGAGTTCATCA